>LGRX02029889.1:0-11107 GCA_001247695.2 Cymbomonas tetramitiformis
GTGGGCGTCCGAGGAGCTGAAGAAGGCCCTCACCTCAGCGCCAGTGCTCGCCTTGCCCAACATTAAGGGTGCCGCAGACGGCACATCACCTTTCGTGGTGCAGACGGATGCTAGCGGCATCGCTCTTGGGGGAGTACTGATGCAAGACAATGGAGATGGTCTTGGACTGCGCGTGATAGCATACGAGAGCCGCCAGTTCTCAGCCGCTGAGCAGAATTACCACACCGGCGAGCGTGAGCTAGGTGCTCTACACCATTGCACCACCGTTACCTGGCGGCATTACCTCATCTTCACCAACTTCCGCATCCGGGGTGATCACCGCCCCCTTGAATGGCTGATGGAACCTGGCAGGGAGCTTAGCCGCAGACAGGCACGCTGGTACATGGATCTGGTGGAGGTGGGAGTCCCGAGAATGGAGTACATCAAAGGAGCGCTGCTGCTGGTACCAGACGCCCTGTCCAGAAGACCCGACTTCAAAGACAAGGACGTTCGCGAGGGGTTGAAGGAGGCAGGAGTGATCGACCCCACCTCAGACCTGCCGAAAGACCCTCTGGCAACGCTGGAGTCTGAATGCTTCTCCAGCTCACCACCCGCAGCTCATCCACACTGGGCTCAGACGGTTGACTGTTGGCTCTCAGCAGTGGAGACCCTCTCCGTGGCGGAACAGGCCATGGACATGGGGGAAACCATCGCTCTCGTTAATCCGAAGCTCTATAAGGGAATGAAGGAGGATCACCTCGACTTCGACATGCCTGACTGGCCTGAAGCTGATAGCGCGAAGCCGACAGAAGCTCCACACCAACCCCCTGACAGAGCTCCACCTCAGATAAGGATAACGAGGAGCATGTCACGCGCTGGAAGAGCCTCTACGACCCCAGCGCCTCCACAGTTGGCGTCACCGAAGACGCGAACGCCATCACGAGCTGACGCATCGGAGGCGCCCACTGAGAAGGTGCCAGTGAGCTCACCACCCCCGCAGCAGGCGCCCCAGCAGTCAGCTCCATCCCCGGTCCTTCACCCGCAAAAACGGCAGACTCCCCCCGAAGACTCACAGAATTGGCGTGTCCGAGCAGAGTACTCTTCGAAGTACGCCGAAAAGTTTGGACCCTTCGATGTGGACGCCTGTTGTGACTTTGGCGGCCGCAACAGACAGGCGAATAGATTCTGGACAGACTGCCTTTCAGAGAAATGGAGGGGCCTTCGGGTTTGGTGTAACCCTCCATATAACTCCAAGCACATTACGGTGGAGGCGATTTTGAACAAGTATATCGCAGAATGGAAGGCAGACCCAGAAAACACCTCAGCGGTCTTCGTTCTACCAGATCACCAGTCCAAGCTCCCCGCGTGGCGCAAACTTTTCAGAAAGGCCAATATGCAGATCGTGGAGGTCATCCCTACTCACGATGATAAGGGCGAGCCCAATCAGTTCTTCGAGAACCCAGATGGGAAGGCCTTCGACCTTCGTTGGCCTGTTCTGATAGTACACGCCCCTCCCGCCAAACCACAGCCGGCACGCGTGAGGCACCCGCGAACGGCCCCCGCTGTGATAAGGACAGGTGAGGCGGCAGCCTTCAGAGACGCAACCTCCCAGCAGTCGGACTCAAAGTTCCTGCGTGCGTTGAAAGCGGAGTACACCCGAGAGGGGACACTTCGTTCGCTACGGGAGAAAGTGAAGGCGGCACCACACCAATGCCTACAGGACTTCAGGCTGGTGGGTGAAGTAGTTTGGAGGACCGCAGCAGGGAGATATCAGTTGGTGCTGGGGGAGGACTCTCCACTTCGAGAAGTAGTGATTCGCCATGCTCATGAGTCATTGTCCTCTAATCACACTGGGCGAGACAAGACTCTGGAGAGGGTGCTGCGACGCTTCTATTGGCGTGGTGCCGCGGAAGATGTGGGCACCTGGGTTGCATCCTGCGCAGTGTGCCAATCGGTGAGACCGCGGGGAACTTACCCGGATGGGTTGCTAAACCCTCACAGCATCCCGAACAGGCCATGGCAGGATGTCGCGGTGGACTTCGTCACCGGCCTACCGGTATCAGAGAGAGGCAATGACGCTTTCGTAGCCTTCACTTGCAAGCTGACTAAGATGGTCCACGTTGTGCCGATGAACTTCGGCGACAGCTCCGCAGCTGTGGTGGCCAGAATCTACTTTGACTCGGTGTGGCGCTTACATGGCGCGCCTATGAAGATTGTCTCTGATCGTGACCCGCGGTTTCAAGATGCTTTCTGGCAGGAACTCACCCTACCATTTTAGAAAACGTTAGTACGTACACTAACGGTGAGTTAGTGTGCCTTAACGTCATACTAGCGCATACTAACGCCGCGTACTTTTAGTACGCGTACTAACGACGCACTAACGCAATGCGTTAGTTCACAATGTGCGTTAGCATGATTGAATGTGGGAGTTGGTGGATTCGTGGTGTGGTGCGTAGTGGGTCATGGATGGGGTCCAAATGCACTTCAATGATGTTCTAAGGCGATTGGATGGCGAACTGGACATTGGTTAAGGGGATATGACTCTGTTTGAAGAAGCCGATATTTGGGCTGAATTCCTTTGGGAATGTGTTATGTTAGCATGTCGTTAGTATGTTGTTAGTACACTAGACCAATCACACGTTAGCGTGTTAACGGCGTACTAACTTCCACTCTCCTTAAGTGTGGGAGTTGGTGGACTCGTGGTGTGGTGGGTAGTGGGTCATGGATGGGGTCCAAATGCACTTCAATGATGTTCTAAGGCGATCGGATGGCGAACTGGACATTGGTTAAGGGGATATGACTCTGTTTGAAGAAGCCGATATTGGGGCTAAATTCCTTTGGGAATGTGTTACGTTAGCATGTCGTTAGTATGTCGTTAGTACACTAGACCAATCACACGTTAGCGTGTTAACGGCGTACTAACTCCCACTCTTCTTAAGTGTGGGAGTTGGTGGACTCGTGGCGTGGTGCGTAGTGGGTCATGGATGGGGTTCAAATGCACTTCAATGATGTTCTAAGGCGATTGGATGGCGAACTGGACATTGGTTAAGGGGGTATGATGATGTTTGAAGAAGCCGATATTGGGGCTGAGCTCCTTTGGGAATGTGCTACGTTAGCATGTCGTTAGTATGTCGTTAGTACACTAGACCAATCACACGTTAGCGTGTTAACGGCGTTCTAACTCCCACTCTCCTTAAGTGTGGGAGTTGGTGGACTCGTGGCGTGGTGCGTAGTGGGTCATGGATGGTGTCCAAATGCACTTCAGTGATGATCTAAGGTGATTGGATGGCGAACTGGACATTGGTTAAGGGGGTATGACGTTGTTTGAAGAAGCTGATATGGCTGAGCTCCTTTGGGAATGTGCTACGTTAGCATGTCGTTAGTATGTCGTTAGTACACTAGACCAATCAGACGTTAATGTGTTAAACATATATTATCTAACATGTTAAACGTGTACTAACCACGGTATACGTGCGTAAACTACGCAACCACTGCACATGCCGGGTGTTCCACTAAACCACACGACGCAAGATGCCGAGGTCCACGGCCTAGAATCCCGTCGACCGAAACATGAGTTCAGTCCTCATTGTCGTCCTAGTCGTCGTCGTAGTCAAGTGGTGGCTTTAGGCATTCAAAAAAGTCAGCCGTGGGGTCAAGAATGACCGCGATCTCCATGCACGGATGTGGTACGTATAACGACGACTTGCTGTTCAACTTTGTTGGCTAAGATGAAATGCTCGGAGTTCTTCTCAAAAGCCGTTGGGTCACGGTGCGGGTTGAAGGTGTACACCGTCTTAGTCAAATCGTCCGGCCCGAGAATCGAGTTCCTCCTACGATAGGCCTTGATTTGTTCTTCGGTTGGCTTTGTCAGCCAGTTGACTTTCAATAAGGTGTACAACCGTCCCGCGATCTCCACCCGCAGAATGTTTGTAATGCGGCTGTGCCGGCATACCGCCACCATTTTTGATACGCAGTTAGCTGGAACATAGTGCATTAATTAAGTAAAGTAGCTGCCACGTTAGTAGTGTACTGTTAGTTACCGAATATCGCACTAAGTGTACACTACCGTATCGACATAGGGCACTAATAACGTGTTTCACTGGTTTCTTGAGAGACATGCATATCACGAGGTATATGGATAAAGGCATGCCTCACCCGTCATATATCGTCGTCACCGTGGTTGCCGCCCACTCGGATACTCGAAGCTTCTTTGTGCCCCCCTCATATTCATGACCCAACCGGAAACCTTCGGGAACGGGTTGACGAGGGGGTGGTGGAGAAACAAGTGCGTGGGGTGCGGGGTTACGAATGGCTCTGCGGGCTAGTGGTGGGACGGGTACACGTGAGGACACCGGCGCGCTTTGTTGTAGAAGAATCCCACGCCGGCCGGGAGGCGGTGTGGGTGCACGCTCGGGCGCGGGCTCGGGCGAAGGTGGATCCGGGCGAGAGGCTTGTGCACGAAGAGTCGCAAAGTGTTCACCTTGACGTTTATTGTTCATTGCACAAATCCCAATTCTGCCCCCCCCCCCACGCACCCCACCCGCCCTCTTATTATGTAATATTCGCGTTGTTAGTGT
This sequence comes from Cymbomonas tetramitiformis, assembly GCA_001247695.2. Classification (NCBI taxonomy): domain Eukaryota; kingdom Viridiplantae; phylum Chlorophyta; class Pyramimonadophyceae; order Pyramimonadales; family Pyramimonadaceae; genus Cymbomonas; species Cymbomonas tetramitiformis. Next base: position 4,557 of record LGRX02029889.1, read on the forward strand.
GAGTTTAGCAGAAGGGATCTTTTCGGGAATATTCCATTGTTAGTACGCTAACAGGACGCTAACGGCATGCCTTAGCGCACTAACGTTGCCCCAACTGGACACTAACGGAAGGAATCTTTTAGGGAATATTCCATTGTTAGTACGCTAACAGGACGCTAACAGCAGGCCTTAGCGCACTAACGTTGCCCTAACTGAACACTAACAGAAGGAATCTTTTAGGGAATATGCCATTGTGCGTTAGTGCATGCCACCTAATGCCTCCTTAACGACGTCAATAGGGCGCCATTTAGTGTCTTGTTGCATGTAATGCACTAACGCATGCACTAACGCACAATGGCATATTCCCTAAAAAGATTCCTTCTGTTAGTGTTCAGTTAGGGCAACGTTAGTGCGCTAAGGCCTACTGTTAGCGTCCTGTTAGCGTACTAACAATGGAATACTCCCCTAAAACTCGAAATTCCCAAATGTGATAGGAAAATTTCATCAAACCATCGTGATCGCGCGATGGCGTCGAATCGCGCGATAATAATTTTAGTCGACAGCAGGATTCGAACCCGTGCGGTCGGTTTCCTAATGGGTTGTCACATTCATCATGTCCAACTGCGCTACGATCGAAGAGGATGACAATTGAACGGAAATAATGACTAAGTCATAAATCGAAATTGAAAAATCGGACGTTGACCGACCGACCGAGACTGACGATGACCAGCACTGTGTCACTGTACTGTAGTGGTCAACACCGCACCGACCGACTGACATGACATGACGAGGTATCCGTTTGTGGTTTTGAATTATTTCAACACCTTCTACACTTCGGTGTCTACACACTGAGACAGTGAACAGTCTGTAGCAGTCGTGTGCAGCTGCTGCTGCTGCTGTGCTTGACCTTGTTTCAAGTGCGTACTCGCTCTCGCTCATGTATTTTTTATTTCTACCGTAACTTTATGCTTGCGAGGATGTTTTCATGTGTAGCCACGATTGTTTTGCTGCGCGTCTTGGTCTTTAGCCAAGTGCGTAGGGGTGTCAAAAAGAGAAATTGGTTTCTTGGTTCCTAGTCCAATGGACTAGGACAAGTTGGTTCGAATCCGACTCACCCCGCTGAATTTATTATTTTCTTGTGGTTACTTGCTAACTTGTTTTTCTTTTGCGCGCAGAAATGAAGTTGTTCTTTAGTTCTTCTAGTCTTTGAGCTCTTCGAGCGATTCGAGCTCTTCGAATCTTTCATTGGTATGGCTCTCTCAAATTGTTTTACATGATCTGTCTTTAGTTTCTCTTCAACGCGTTTTGATCATACTTATTGAGACTCCTTGTGTGGGCTGGGTTTTTCAAACGCAGGTACATTGGAACGATTTCTTTTCTTTCTAGAGTAGAGCAGAGTAGAGTAGAGTAGAGAAGTTTGATCATCCTTGCTTGCACTTGTGATATGTTGACTTTTGTTTGTAGAGTAGATTAGGCTGATATTCGCAAGATCGCGCGTTTTGTTGAACTTTTCTTTTAGAGAATTGTGATCAACAACTCGCAAACATATTAGTGTTTAGAAAGCAATGTAAATATAGTTGAATGATGGATATAACGTTCTTATTTTGTCTTCTATTCATTGTCATGCATACTTTGTGTATACACATATTGCATTTGCGCATTCTTGCGAAAGAATTGTGTTCTTGAAAGCATCATTTTGCCACACACAACATGAATGCACATTTGTACACACCCCGCCACATATGAAATTATGCAAGCTTGTATGGTGTGTGTGCATCTATCATGCACACACACAACATTCGTGTTTGTGCTTACATCTTCAATAGTGTGTACGTGTGTAGCAAGTGAACGCGCGTATGCTTTTAGAATGGGATAGCACAATGGTATGATACACTATCTGAACACTAACACTAGATTATGTGCACACTAACCGGTCGTTAGTGTGCACAAGGTTAGTGTGCTGTTAGTGTAGTGTTAGTGGTATATTAACGATATCCTAACGACACACTATCTGTATACTAACCATCCGTTAATGCTCAAAGTTAGTGTGTCGTTAGTGTGCTGTTAGTGTAGTGTTAGTGGTATATTAACGATATCCTAACGACACACTATCTGTATACTAACCATCCGTTAATGCTCAAAGTTAGTGTGTCGTTAGTGTGTGGGTTAGTGTGCCGTTAGTGTGCCTGTTAGTGTGGCAGTTAATGTTCTAACCACGCGTTAACCGACTTAGTTAGTGTGTCGTTAAGGTACCGTTAAGGTATGTTGCACAGAATGCGTGCCCTAACGGTACCTTAACGCCGCAGTTAGCGTGCTATTAGTGTATGTACAAGCACACTAACGCGCCGTACTCTTATACAGTTAGTGTGTCGTTAGTATATCGTTAGTGCACGTACTAACGTTTTCTAAAATGGTAGGGCGTCCCATACCTACAGTAGGAGACGGGATGAGGATCGGGTAACCCCTTCATCACAGATCGCGTGTGCAGCCCTCGCAGAGCATCCCCAACTGGGTTCTCAATGAAGTAGTATGCTGGATCGTAGTACTCGATGATCTGCCGGGTACGTTTCACTCGTCGATCAGCCAGTTCCAGATCTGGTACTCCTATAGTCTTGGCCTTGCTGTACTCCTTACATGGTGGGCTCGCCCAGATCACGTCGAAGTGGTGTCGGGGGTACAGCTTGTAGTTCCAGTGGAGAATGTCCTCGGTGCATGTTGCTTGCCACTTGGGAAGAATATCCACTGTCACCACTTCGCAGCCGTCGAACTGTCGTTGGAACTGTTGTTCTACAGACCCAGTCCCACAGAAGAGGACGAGGATCCTCACAGGATGTTGCACCGTTGTGAGATGCGGCTGATAGACCTGACTAGCACCCTTACTGTAAACCTTCGGAGTGGGGGCTCTCATTGCCATGAGCTGAGCCCTCTGCTCCTGCTGCTGGCCGTGCGTCTCCCTACGCCTCTTTTCTGGAGCCCTCCTCTGCTTCTCCTCATCGGCCTCAAAGGCTCTCAGAGGTTCCAGCCTGCCTCCCTTGCCCTCCAGGTCTTCTCGGGTCCGCCACTGGCTGTGACTGTGTGGTAATCCCTTCCACTTGGTCAACCACTCCTGTACTGACCCGCCAGTTTTCCCGCCTAGCTTTCTGAAGCGTGTGCGAATGATGCGCTCCACCTCGCGCTCCTTCTGTCCTTCTACCATTACTGGCGGTGGTGCCATCTCCTCCCGTCTGCTAACAAAGTGATCTGCGCCTGACTGTACTGGGCTGAGCCTGTCTGCAGTGAAAGTGTCATGTACCTTCAAGTGCACGGGCAGCTCCAGTCTGTATGCTGACGGGGCTCCTCGGTCCTGTACTGGCAGTTCTTGCTGTCGATCGCTGTACAAACACTCTACTACTCGCAGAGGTCCGTGCCGCAATTTGCGCAGCTTGGGTTTCAAGCCCCTGTCACCGGGCAACGTCAAGTGTTGTCCATCCACCCACACCTGATCATTCACCTTATACTGCTGGAGACGGTGCCGTGCATCGAACTGCTCTATCATACGCCGCTGAGCCAGTTGCAAACCTTCTCGTGCCGCCTGCAGCTGCTGCGCGAACTGCTTGGCCAACTGGTGAGCGGTACCCTGCTTGTCCGCTGCTGTGCGACCTCCCTTCCTCCTCTTTGCGCCTCCCTCCAGAGCTGCGTCCATGAAGAGGTCCAGCTGGGTCGCTGGCGCATGTCCGTACACCAGTTCGAACGGTGAGAACCCTGTCACTGCCGACTTGGAGTCGTTGATGGCGTACTCCACTGGAGCCACCCACAGGTCCCAATCCTCCTAGTTCTCTGCCACGTAACAACGCAGCATGCGCTCCACAGTGTGGTTACTGCGCTCAGCCTGACCATCACTCTGCGGGTGATAAGGGGTGGTGCTGGCTACCTTCACGCCCATCAGTCGCATGAACTCCTGAGTCAGAGCGTCTCGAAAGCGCGGGTCCCGGTCGCACACAATCTTCATCGGGGCCCCGTGCAGTCGCCACACTGCATCCATGAACATTCTGGTCACCACCTCCGCTGAGCTATCGTTATACGCCATTGGAACCACGTGCACCATCTTACTCAGTTTACAAGTAAAGGTGGCGAAGGCATTCACACCTCTCTCTGTCGTGGGAAGCCCGGTAACAAAGTCTATACTCACCACTTCCCACAATCGACTAGGCACAGAGTGAGGCTGTAACAGGCCTGCTGGGTATCCTTGGCGCGGCTGGGTTTGCTGGCAGGTTACACAAGTCTTCACCCATTCAGCTACGTCCAGGTCCATTCGCGGCCACCAGAATTGTCGTCTGACTCTGTCCAAGGTTTTGTCCCTCCCTGTGTGACCTGCTGCAGGTGCTTCATGAGCCTCCCTCAAGACCAGCTCTCTCAGAGGGGAGTCGGGAGCTAAGACCACCTGATAGCGCCCTTCCGCCTCTCTCCAGATGATGTTACTCACCAGTCGAAAATGCTCGGTGCGGTGATGCTGAGTGGCCAGTAGTTCCTGCTTCAGGGCTGAAAGGTACTCACTGCGCCTGTGCTCTGCTCGTAAGGCACGCAGAAACATGCCTGGTTCCACCACACCTGCCTGGTCCCTGATCTTGGCTGCTGCACCCTTGAGAGTCACTGCTGGTGATGCTGAGGGTCTTTCCCTTGGAGCCGGTGATCTCTTCGAAGTGCTTTCGCTGCGGCTTAGCCAACACTACCAAGACGGGCCATGTAATGGGTAACTCCTGCAAAGCTGTACGGTGTCCCCTTTCTTCGCCAGGAGAGACGAACATCCGGTTGGGCTCCCCTTGCTCGTTCACTCGGGGTATGGTCTCTGCAATCTCCATTCCATACTCTCGCAGCAAGGGCCGCCAGTCAGCCTGCGGGAAGTCAGGCAACAGGAACAGCGCGGCTGTGCTCTGGGGAGCGTGTCGGGCCTCTGAAGCATAGTGCCTTAGGATGTCTGCAATGCTCACCTTGGAATCCGAGAAGGGTGGGTTACACCACACCACGCGACCCCTCCACTGTTCCTTCAGGCAATCTGTCCAGAACGTGTCCACCTGCCGGTTCTGCCCCATGAGGTCGCAGCATGCATCCACCTGGAACCGTCCACCCAACACTTTCGCGTACTTGGCTTGCAATCGACTAAACTCGGACGGAATCAGCTTCCAGTCCTGATTGTCTACCAGGGGTTCCCCAGGTTGCATCCTTGGTGTGGGCTGCTGCTGTACCGCTGCTGGCTGCTGCTTCTCTGCTGGTCGCTGCTCATTCTGGGCTCGTGTCTGGACTCCTGCCATTGCTGGTAGCGCGGCCATCCTCTCCACTGTGACCATAGCGTCCAGCCATAAGTCCGGTGCACTACATTCTGAACGGGGGTCAAAAAGGCCGTTAAATAAGGGCGGAACTGAGCGGCGAAATTGATCGCGACGAAATCTGTCGTTGGATATTTATTTTCCGACGGTGGATTATAGGGCGGAACTGAGCGGCGAAAATTTTTATAGCCTCCGATTGGTAGCGATGACATGAACACCATCCATGAGAAGAATGAATCGTCTCCGAAGTTGATGCGGATTGGATATACAAATTTCAGATCTCGACACGTCGTCACAAATATTCCGTCTGAAAAGTGAAGATACCGATCGCTTGGCGCTTGGCTCGGTGTGACGAACAGGATTTGTGCCCGACACATTTCAGGTCGCAGCTCAACAATTCAATATTATCTTTGAGGCGGTGTTCCCTGTTCACCTGTTGACTTTCATAGCGAATGTCCCAAACCACCAGCGTAATTCTGGATTCAGAATCTCGATGCGTCCGGGACTTGGTTGGGTCATCGCGGGGAGGACCGACGCGAGACGTTTCTCATCCGACACACCGACCCGAACACTCTCTAGTCTCTTTGTTAATTGAGCTCCTGTTCTCGGGGAAAACAATTTCCTCGGAATTTCCACGAGCTACGTTGATGTTTTGAGGCGCGAATTCGGCAAGCTACAGGTGAACCCGTGAAGCCGCCGCCGCCTCTCTTCAACTGTGATAGCCTCTCAATTTGTGAAAGCCGGTCTTACTCCTCGTTCATTCCGTTAACCAGTTCCGAAGTCTGCATGGCAACACGTCCCACCGTTGAAGAGTTTAATCGCACTCACTATGCCCAGATTCTGCCGAACCTGTGGTTCCAGGGAAACCAAAACTGCATTTCGAAAGTGCACGTACGCGCAACTGCAATGGGCTTGCGTGAAACCCGACTCCAAAGTGATTTGCGCCAAGTGTCGCCAGAACCCCCCCGCAGCTGTTGTTCCCGATGCCCCGCCTTCTGAGACCAACGAGGCCCCGATACTTGCGCCAGTGGGGGATGAGGGTTTACAGCCTTCCCAACATCCCGCAGCCGGTAAGAATGAAGTAAGTCCTGCTCGTTACCCGCTTTGTCTTATCCCAATTTGAACTTGCAGCTGCATAGAACTTTTAGGCAAACGCTTTTTTGCAGATCGATGTTGGACCCCTATAGATAAGTTATTCCAAAACGCAACGCAAGCTAACACAATTGTACCATGGGTGTGTGTGTGCGTGTGTTCGTTTGGACTTCGTGA
>LGRX02029890.1:0-24347 GCA_001247695.2 Cymbomonas tetramitiformis
GTTAGTGCGCTAAGGCCTGCTGTTAGCGTCCTGTTAGCGTACTAACAATGGAATACTCCCCTAAAAACTCGAAAATCCCAAATGTGATAGGAAAATTTCATCAAACCATCGTGATCGCGCGATGGCGTCGAATCGCGCGATAATAATTTTAGTCGACAGCAGGATTCGAACCCGTGCGGTCGGTTTCCTAATGGGTTGTCACATTCATCATGTCCAACTGCGCTACGATCGAAGAGGATGACAATTGAACGGAAATAATGACTAAGTCATAAATCGAAATTGAAAAATCGGACGTTGACCGACCGACCGAGACTGACGATGACCAGCACTGTGTCACTGTACTGTAGTGGTCAACACCGCACCGACCGACTGACATGACATGACGAGGTATCCGTTTGTGGTTTTGAATTATTTCAACACCTTCTACACTTCGGTGTCTACACACTGAGACAGTGAACAGTCTGTAGCAGTCGTGTGCAGCTGCTGCTGCTGCTGTGCTTGACCTTGTTTCAAGTGCGTACTCGCTCTCGCTCATGTATTTTTTATTTCTACCGTAACTTTATGCTTGCGAGGATGTTTTCATGTGTAGCCACGATTGTTTTGCTGCGCGTCTTGGTCTTTAGCCAAGTGCGTAGGGGTGTCAAAAAGAGAAATTGGTTTCTTGGTTCCTAGTCCAATGGACTAGGACAAGTTGGTTCGAATCCGACTCACCCCGCTGAATTTATTATTTTCTTGTGGTTACTTGCTAACTTGTTTTTCTTTTGCGCGCAGAAATGAAGTTGTTCTTTAGTTCTTCTAGTCTTTGAGCTCTTCGAGCGATTCGAGCTCTTCGAATCTTTCATTGGTATGGCTCTCTCAAATTGTTTTACATGATCTGTCTTTAGTTTCTCTTCAACGCGTTTTGATCATACTTATTGAGACTCCTTGTGTGGGCTGGGTTTTTCAAACGCAGGTACATTGGAACGATTTCTTTTCTTTCTAGAGTAGAGCAGAGTAGAGTAGAGTAGAGAAGTTTGATCATCCTTGCTTGCACTTGTGATATGTTGACTTTTGTTTGTAGAGTAGATTAGGCTGATATTCGCAAGATCGCGCGTTTTGTTGAACTTTTCTTTTAGAGAATTGTGATCAACAACTCGCAAACATATTAGTGTTTAGAAAGCAATGTAAATATAGTTGAATGATGGATATAACGTTCTTATTTTGTCTTCTATTCATTGTCATGCATACTTTGTGTATACACATATTGCATTTGCGCATTCTTGCGAAAGAATTGTGTTCTTGAAAGCATCATTTTGCCACACACAACATGAATGCACATTTGTACACACCCCGCCACATATGAAATTATGCAAGCTTGTATGGTGTGTGTGCATCTATCATGCACACACACAACATTCGTGTTTGTGCTTACATCTTCAATAGTGTGTACGTGTGTAGCAAGTGAACGCGCGTATGCTTTTAGAATGGGATAGCACAATGGTATGATACACTATCTGAACACTAACACTAGATTATGTGCACACTAACCGGTCGTTAGTGTGCACAAGGTTAGTGTGCTGTTAGTGTAGTGTTAGTGGTATATTAACGATATCCTAACGACACACTATCTGTATACTAACCATCCGTTAATGCTCAAAGTTAGTGTGTCGTTAGTGTGCTGTTAGTGTAGTGTTAGTGGTATATTAACGATATCCTAACGACACACTATCTGTATACTAACCATCCGTTAATGCTCAAAGTTAGTGTGTCGTTAGTGTGTGGGTTAGTGTGCCGTTAGTGTGCCTGTTAGTGTGGCAGTTAATGTTCTAACCACGCGTTAACCGACTTAGTTAGTGTGTCGTTAAGGTACCGTTAAGGTATGTTGCACAGAATGCGTGCCCTAACGGTACCTTAACGACGCAGTTAGCGTGCTATTAGTGTATGTACAAGCACACTAACGCGCCGTACTCTTATACAGTTAGTGTGTCGTTAGTATATCGTTAGTGCACGTACTAACGTTTTCTAAAATGGTAGGGCGTCCCATACCTACAGTAGGAGACGGGATGAGGATCGGGTAACCCCTTCATCACAGATCGCGTGTGCAGCCCTCGCAGAGCATCCCCAACTGGGTTCTCAATGAAGTAGTATGCTGGATCGTAGTACTCGATGATCTGCCGGGTACGTTTCACTCGTCGATCAGCCAGTTCCAGATCTGGTACTCCTATAGTCTTGGCCTTGCTGTACTCCTTACATGGTGGGCTCGCCCAGATCACGTCGAAGTGGTGTCGGGGGTACAGCTTGTAGTTCCAGTGGAGAATGTCCTCGGTGCATGTTGCTTGCCACTTGGGAAGAATATCCACTGTCACCACTTCGCAGCCGTCGAACTGTCGTTGGAACTGTTGTTCTACAGACCCAGTCCCACAGAAGAGGACGAGGATCCTCACAGGATGTTGCACCGTTGTGAGATGCGGCTGATAGACCTGACTAGCACCCTTACTGTAAACCTTCGGAGTGGGGGCTCTCATTGCCATGAGCTGAGCCCTCTGCTCCTGCTGCTGGCCGTGCGTCTCCCTACGCCTCTTTTCTGGAGCCCTCCTCTGCTTCTCCTCATCGGCCTCAAAGGCTCTCAGAGGTTCCAGCCTGCCTCCCTTGCCCTCCAGGTCTTCTCGGGTCCGCCACTGGCTGTGACTGTGTGGTAATCCCTTCCACTTGGTCAACCACTCCTGTACTGACCCGCCAGTTTTCCCGCCTAGCTTTCTGAAGCGTGTGCGAATGATGCGCTCCACCTCGCGCTCCTTCTGTCCTTCTACCATTACTGGCGGTGGTGCCATCTCCTCCCGTCTGCTAACAAAGTGATCTGCGCCTGACTGTACTGGGCTGAGCCTGTCTGCAGTGAAAGTGTCATGTACCTTCCAGTGCACGGGCAACTCCAGTCTGTATGCTGACGGGGCTCCTCGGTCCTGTACTGGCAGTTCTTGCTGTCGATCGCTGTACAAACACTCTACTACTCGCAGAGGTCCGTGCCGCAATTTGCGCAGCTTGGGTTTCAAGCCCCTGTCACCGGGCAACGTCAAGTGTTGTCCATCCACCCACACCTGATCATTCACCTTATACTGCTGGAGACGGTGCCGTGCATCGAACTGCTCTATCATACGCCGCTGAGCCAGTTGCAAACCTTCTCGTGCCGCCTGCAGCTGCTGCGCGAACTGCTTGGCCAACTGGTGAGCGGTACCCTGCTTGTCCGCTGCTGTGCGACCTCCCTTCCTCCTCTTTGCGCCTCCCTCCAGAGCTGCGTCCATGAAGAGGTCCAGCTGGGTCGCTGGCGCATGTCCGTACACCAGTTCGAACGGTGAGAACCCTGTCACTGCCGACTTGGAGTCGTTGATGGCGTACTCCACTGGAGCCACCCATAGGTCCCAATCCTCCGGGTTCTCTGCCACGTAACAACGCAGCATGCGCTCCACAGTGTGGTTACTGCGCTCAGCCTGACCATCACTCTGCGGGTGATAAGGGGTGGTGCTGGCTACCTTCACGCCCATCAGTCGCATGAACTCCTGAGTCAGAGCGTCTCGAAAGCGCGGGTCCCGGTCGCACACAATCTTCATCGGGGCCCCGTGCAGTCGCCACACTGCATCCATGAACATTCTGGTCACCACCTCCGCTGAGCTATCGTTATACGCCATTGGAACCACGTGCACCATCTTACTCAGTTTACAAGTAAAGGTGGCGAAGGCATTCACACCTCTCTCTGTCGTGGGAAGCCCGGTAACAAAGTCTATACTCACCACTTCCCACAATCGACTAGGCACAGAGTGAGGCTGTAACAGGCCTGCTGGGTATCCTTGGCGCGGCTGGGTTTGCTGGCAGGTTACACAAGTCTTCACCCATTCAGCTACGTCCAGGTCCATTCGCGGCCACCAGAATCGTCGTCTGACTCTGTCCAAGGTCTTGTCCCTCCCTGTGTGACCTGCTGCAGGTGCTTCATGAGCCTCCCTCAAGACCAGCTCTCTCAGAGGGGAGTCGGGAGCTAAGACCACCTGATAGCGCCCTTCCGCCACTCTCCAGATGATGTTACTCACCAGTCGAAAATGCTCGGTGCGGTGATGCTGAGTGGCCAGTAGTTCCTGCTTCAGGGCTGAAAGGTACTCACTGCGCCTGTGCTCTGCTCGTAAGGCACGCAGAAACATGCCTGGTTCCACCACACCTGCCTGGTCCCTGATCTTGGCTGCTGCACCCTTGAGAGTCACTGCTGGTGATGCTGAGGGTCTTTCCCTTGGAGCCGGTGATCTCTTCGAAGTGCTTTCGCTGCGGCTTAGCCAACACTACCAAGACGGGCCATGTAATGGGTAACTCCTGCAAAGCTGTACGGTGTCCCCTTTCTTCGCCAGGAGAGACGAACATCCGGTTGGGCTCCCCTTGCTCGTTCACTCGGGGTATGGTCTCTGCAATCTCCATTCCATACTCTCGCAGCAAGGGCCGCCAGTCAGCCTGCGGGAAGTCAGGCAACAGGAACAGCGCGGCTGTGCTCTGGGGGGCGTGTCGGGCCTCTGAAGCGTAGTGCCTTAGGATGTCTGCAATGCTCACCTTGGAATCCGAGAAGGGTGGGTTACACCACACCACGCGACCCCTCCACTGTTCCTTCAGGCAATCTGTCCAGAACGTGTCCACCTGCCGGTTCTGCCCCATGAGGTCGCAGCATGCGTCCACCTGGAACCGTCCACCCAACACTTTCGCGTACTTGGCTTGCAATCGACTAAACTCGGACGGAATCAGCTTCCAGTCCTGATTGTCTACCAGGGGTTCCCCAGGTTGCATCCTTGGTGTGGGCTGCTGCTGTACCGCTGCTGGCTGCTGCTTCTCTGCTGGTCGCTGCTCATTCTGGGCTCGTGTCTGGACTCCTGCCATTGCTGGTAGCGCGGCCATCCTCTCCACTGTGACCATAGCGTCCAGCCATAAGTCCGGTGCACTACATTCTGAACGGGGGTCAAAAAGGCCGTTAAATAAGGGCGGAACTGAGCGGCGAAATTGATCGCGACGAAATCTGTCGTTGGATATTTATTTTCCGACGGTGGATTATAGGGCGGAACTGAGCGGCGAAAATTTTTATAGCCTCCGATTGGTAGCGATGACATGAACACCATCCATGAGAAGAATGAATCGTCTCCGAAGTTGATGCGGATTGGATATACAAATTTCAGATCTCGACACGTCGTCACAAATATTCCGTCTGAAAAGTGAAGATACCGATCGCTTGGCGCTTGGCTCGGTGTGACGAACAGGATTTGTGCCCGACACATTTCAGGTCGCAGCTCAACAATTCAATATTATCTTTGAGGCGGTGTTCCCTGTTCACCTGTTGACTTTCATAGCGAATGTCCCAAACCACCAGCGTAATTCTGGATTCAGAATCTCGATGCGTCCGGGACTTGGTTGGGTCATCGCGGGGAGGACCGACGCGAGACGTTTCTCATCCGACACACCGACCCGAACACTCTCTTTGTTAATTGAGCTCCTGTTCTCGGGGAAAACAATTTCCTCGGAATTTCCACGAGCTACGTTGATGTTTTGAGGCGCGAATTCGGCAAGCTACAGGTGAACCCGTGAAGCCGCCGCCGCCTCTCTTCAACTGTGATAGCCTCTCCATTTGTGAAAGCCGGTCTTACTCCTCGTTCATTCCGTTAACCAGTTCCGAAGTCTGCATGGCAACACGTCCCACCGTTGAAGAGTTTAATCGCACTCACTATGCCCAGATTCTGCCGAACCTGTGGTTCCAGGGAAACCAAAACTGCATTTCGAAAGTGCACGTACGCGCAACTGCAATGGGCTTGCGTGAAACCCGACTCCAAAGTGATTTGCGCCAAGTGTCGCCAGAACCCCCCCGCAGCTGTTGTTCCCGATGCCCCGCCTTCTGAGACCAACGAGGCCCCGATACTTGCGCCAGTGGGGGATGAGGGTTTACAGCCTTCCCAACATCCCGCAGCCGGTAAGAATGAAGTAAGTCCTGCTCGTTACCCGCTTTTTCTTATCCCAATTTGAACTTGCAGCTGCATAGAACTTTTAGGCAAACGCTTTTTTGCAGATCGATGTTGGACCCCTATAGATAAGTTATTCCAAAACGCAACGCAAGCTAACACAATTGTACCATGGGTGTGTGTGTGCGTGTGTTCGTTTGGACTTCGTGATGACGGAACGAACGCAGCGCAAGGTAAACTTGCGTTTCCAGGAGCGGTCGAAGTTAGCTTGTGAAGTTCGGACTCTGAGACGAAGCCTCAAGCTGGCACAGTCTGGACTCAAGAAAGCGAAAAGCCGATACCAAAGGTACCACTTTATTGTGCTTACTTTATTGACTTGATCCCCCCCTCCCCCTCTTCAAAAGTCATCCTTTATGTATGCCATGATTACAAACTTGGACGTCACAATGCGCAGGTTGTTGTCGTGGTTGCTATTATTGCTATTATAGCTATCAGTTTTCACCACACTCATGACAGGTGGTCATATCTACTTGGGAAACGTGATAGCGAGAGGTATCAAATCATGTACTTGAAGTTTTTGCACAATAGCATATCCGCTTGAATTCCCCTAGGGCTGATTTATCAGCCAGTTATATGGGCTATATAACTGATGCTATATGGCTGATTTATCAGCCAGTTATATTGGCGGGTATATGGGCTGCTGATTGGCGGGTATATGGGATGAGTACGTATATGCGGATACATAGGCTGATTTGCTGCAAGTTTTGAGAATGTGGTCAGTAGCTCATACATCATTATCGAATATGCTTTATGTTTCATGCTTTCATCTCACATTCCGATTCGACATTCGATTGACGTTCGAGGTTCGAGGTTCGACATTCGTTCAACAGTCGAGTGTGATGTGATTTGCTGTGATCAGTGAGTGAGTCACTTATGCCGGATGCCGGATGCCGCTGCTGCCGTCTCAGTGATGACACGCTTTTCCCCCACTATGACTATGACTATCTTCTATTTTATTAAGCCGCCTAATATGCTCTTTTTGAGCCTTCCGATTCAGTGGCAAGAACGGCACGGCATGGGGGAACCAGAGCGGCGCGCCGCGCCGCGTCCCTGTCGTATAGGAATCAATAAACCTGTTACAAGTTGAAGTGACACCTCACCGCTTTTGGTTTTATAATGATAGTCAATAGTGCAGTGACAATGTTGACTGTGTCACGTGTAGCGGTGTCTACTGTATGGCTCTATTGTGACACGCTCTATGTATACATCGTGTCACATGCGATGGCTCTCGTCGTCGTGTCACTCATCCGAACTGGAACTCATCAATCGAGTCTTGCATAGAGCGAGCCTCCCCACGCCAGCCATACGTGATACGATAGACCCACCCTCACGTCGAGTTGAGCTGATTTCTGAATTCTATGTGTTACTCGCGAAAAAATGTTCGGTGTGAGAAGAAGACGAAAAGAAGAGTCGGCAATTGTAGGCCCTCTCGTCAAGCACACCTGTTCAGCGCACTTCGATTCGAGTAGCTCTATTTGTATTTTTGTATCCTTGCTTCAAGTAAAAATGCATTAGGAATATGCTAGCATAATTATATATTGTGAATGCAAATAGCTTATTGAGAATTTACCCGGCAGTAGCATCGATACTGCGGCTCGCGATGACCTCTTGGCTCCCGCGCGATTGGCGTAAAATCGCGATTTTACGCCACCCAGCGTAAAATTGCCCAGACTTGGACTGCAATATCTAGGGCACACCGACGTATTTACAGAAGCCCATACTTGCACTACGTATTTACTTAGCCAATGCATAAGATCATAAGTGAATCATCAGCCCATGCATAAGTCGATAACTAGCCCATGCATAGCCCATACATTTCTTTGATTCAAGCTCATTTGGCGCGGTATGGTGAAGCCAGGCTTGAGAAGGATGTCATAAACACGAAACTTCGCGGAGAAGGGGAGCTGAGCGCCATCAAAAAGGCTGCCGCCAAGTTCCAACCGACCTTACGTCCTTCAAGCTCCATCTGCAAGCTTTCAAGAAAGGACAGGAAGAGTAATATCTTTCTTGACCTCGCGAGAGTCATTAACGAGGGAACATTAATTGAAGATAGGTATTATGCCTACCTTATACACAACCCTGTCTCTAATTGAGCCAAGTTTAAAGTTGATCATCAACCGGTATGGAACGTCTATTGTGATAGTGACGGGCCGCTTGAAGGTTCTATATCGGGCAAGGCGTGGTATCGATATTTCGATACTTCGATATGTCGATATATCGAAATATTGATATCGATTGATATTATTTTTGGTGCATATCGAAATATTGAATATTGATCGATCGGACGGGCGAAAATATCGTTATTGATCAATATCGTGAATGGAAATATCGATATTGATCAATACTAGACGGCAAATATTGATATTGATCGATATGACGGCGAGAAATCGCCATATCGATATATTGATATATTGAACGGGAGCGTTGACAGGGTGGCAAATTTTTGCTTCGATCCCGAGATAGCTGTAATCTGCTTGTTGAGAAGTCAACGAGGTCAAGCAAGAAACGGGCTATTAAAAAAACACGGCTGCAATGGAAATATGTGGACGGGATGCCAACTCAAGTGGAGATTACTTGCAATGGAAGAAGTGGTGTTCTAGGATTGCAAGTAAGCCCACATGCCCACAGGCCCCATATGCATCATAAAATTTCAGGTTATGCATAAGCTGAACTCATGAGTGTCCACGGTATCTCAACGATCACTCGCCTAATGTTTTGTGTGTTATGATTCGTTATTATGTGTGATCATGCATTCGTCATACAAATATGTAGCAGAAATCGTTCAAAGAAACCGAGGGGGTCTTCTTTGCATTGCCCATTGCAGGTCGAGCATGCTAAGCAATTGAAAGTGGAGTACATCGATATCAGCTCAGGGAAAAAGAAGACGTGTGCGTGCGCACAATTTGAGATCGAATGTGGAGTGCGAGAACGTGGTAGCAGAGGTAGCAAACAACAATCTTGGCGACATACCTTCTTGGTCGGTTCCGAGGAGTTGGGAATTTGGATGCATCGACACAATATTGTTATGCAAGCTGCCACTGATCTCCAACGTGAGGCGGCACATGATGGTACTCGGCCGGATGGTGCCAAATCTATAGATGCTCAGAATATTAGCGATGCCAGCTCAGATGATGTCTCAGATCATGGGGATCATGTGCAGCCACCCATACCGGTTAATCTCTGGACAAGTGAATATGACCGGTTGTGGAATGCCGTTGAGGCCGAGGAGGAGGAAATGGCCGACTACGCGGAAGCCGAGCTAGATGCACTCGCTGATCAGGCAGAAGCTAACGTAGAGGCGTCTGCAAATGATATGGTCGTTGAGGGGTTGACAGCATCGAGCATAAGCGACCTCGAGAAATTAAAGATCGACCTTGTCAGCACCTTGCCTGAGCCCGAGGACCCCTCAAACATCATAAGGACACCGCAAATGGATGATGAATTAGAGGAAACTATCCAAGCCGATTTGCTATCATCAACATCGCCTTCCGAACCATCATCATCACCATCCTCAGCACCCTCTAATGTGCGCGTCGGATGGGATTTCACAGATATTAAGGCGCATCTAGATATAGATTGGAGTGACTACTCCTTCCTTGGGGATCATCGAGCCGTGGGTGCTTTGCCAAACTCAATCAAGCTCTTAGACGATATTCCTGACTACAAGCCTCTCGAAGAATCTTTTCGGGTTATCGTGATGGGCATCGACAATTTGAGTGCATCAACATACATTTCGAAAGAGGATTGTTTCAAGTGTATTTCGCAAGTCAAATCCTTCATCGACATGCACCCCACATTGCCCCAGCAAACCGTCGAAGCAGCGAAAGCGAACATAGTGCAGAAAAAAAACCAATATATTCGAAAGGCTGGGTCCATCGATAAGTTGACTCAAGGCCACAAGGCTAAGCTTCAAGCTTTAGAGCGTATCCTTATGGATGCACAGTCGATGCAGCTTCAGACGGATACATTTATGCAAGTGTGGCAAAAATGTGCCTATTCAACCGCCTTGATCCTCGATGGTGACGAGGCCAACCCAACTCAGCACACCAGGTACACAATTATCTTGCCACAAGGAGTAATAAAACGGTGTTGAACTATATGTATGTGAATATACTTATATTGAGCGTATGGTTATTCTAATACCTTTTTACCTATTTTACATCACATGCCTTATCATGATTCACATGTCGAGGACATATTCTAGCCATGGTTGAAAATTTGTCTTTGTCGTTTGTGGTATTGCTTTATCGTTTGTTCCCGTGAGTGGCGTGGCAGGGTGTATATAAAAATGTTGTTTGTGGTATTGCAGATTCATCACGGTTGATGTTGAGAACGATGAACCATCGTACACAGATATTAAGGACCAAAAAATGGCTCTCGCATTCGCGCGCCAAACTTTAATGGTGTACGTCATGGCATTGCGCCAACCGGCAACAAAACTATTGTCGATCAGGCTGCAAGATATTCAACACCGTGTTAGCATGTGTGTTTGTCGCTTGCGGGTTTCCAAGTTAAGTGTACGCGACACGATGGTGATCATCAAGCATATCATCACTATCGTGCATGCAATCTCGTTGGGAACCGTTCAAGCAAATATCTTATCATACGATGGAGAGGCAACAAAGGTGTGTGATTGTGCGTGTTCCCATCATCACTCTCTCCTCCTTTCCATTTGCCATAATTATGACAAATCGGCATGATTACCCATTTCATATTTTGACGGTATTTGTATACATACACTACATGCGCGCACACATGCAACCACACACACACACACGCTAAGCACGCACGCGCACATTAATTATAATCATATGCTAATATATGAACAAGACGTTGCTTGCCTGCTGAGATGCGATGCAGTCTGAAATAAAGGGAGTTGCTGAGATGTGTTTCGGTCTGAAATTAAGGGAGCTGCTGAGATGTGATGCGGTCTGAAATAAAGGGAGAGATGTGATTCGGTCTGAGGAGCTGCTGATGTGATTCGGTTCGTGCTGAGATGTGATTCAAAGGGAGCCGCTGAGATGTGATTCGGTTTGAAATAAAGGGAGCTGCTGAGATGTGATTATATGTGAGTCTGATGCAAATCGTCTCTCGTTCTTCTTGTTTCCATTTGCTAGAACTCACCAGAGTATCTATGGTCATTAATTACCAATTTTTCATGACCTCATATTTTAGCATCGTTTGTATCACAGGTGCGGGAAGCGGATGCTGAGAAGGCTGCGACGACTCGGCAGCAATTGAGTCGGCGTTGCAAACATACCAGCGATGAACTATTGAAACACTTGAAAGCCACAGATGTCGGAGGACCCGGCAAAGTACGACGTACCAAAAGAAGATTAGCTGCAATTGCCATCAAGGTGCGTTAGTTGTGTATGAATGGGTTGCATTGATTGTCGTAATTTCAATCATCGTAGGGCTAAATTCAGCTCACACGTAGAACTGAATTCAGCTCATATATAGGGTTGTTTTCAGCTCACACAGTCATAGGCTGGGATGTTTTCAGCTCGCATATAGGGATGTTTTCGGCCCATACATATGCGGCTGAATTCCACTCACACATTGAACTGAATTCAGCTCATATATAGAGGTGAATTCAGCTCATATATAGAGTCGAATTCAGCTTTACATATAGGGCTGAATTCAGCTCATATACAGGGCTAAATTCAGCTCACACATATAACTGAATTCAGGTCATATATAGAGCGGAATTCAGCTTATATATATGGCTGAATTCAGCTCATATATAGGGCTGAATTCAGCTCATATATAGAGTTGAATTCAACTTACATATATGGCTGAATTCAGCCCATATACAATTCGGCCGATTTCAACTCGCATATAGGGTTGAACTCGTGGCTCATATATAGGGTGGAATTCGGCCCATATATATTTTGGCTGATTTCAACTCATATGCAGGGTTGAATTTAGCTCACATATATATAGGGCTGAATTCAGCTCATTTATATTGCGCATGAGAGAGGAGACTTGCGTGCATTTTCGTTGTCCTCCTATTTGACTATAGTATGCGCATAATTATCTGGTGACCAATAATCATGCCCACTAATACTCACGTAACGTTTATCCTTCAGATTCCTTGAATTCAAGGCATATATAGGAAATTTCAAGGAAATTTCAAGGCAAATATAGGAATATATAGGGATATACAGGATTTTCAAGGATTTTCAAGGATGATTTTGGGAGTGTATAAGAACCTATCGACACTTTAAGGAATTTGAAGGGGGCGTTAAGGAATTTCAAGGATCCCGACGACGGCTGTCCTGAAACCCTGGAGCGTAGGCCACCGGCCTAACAAATGCACCGTTCATGGACCTCTTCATGGTGTAATGCACCGTGCATGGACCTCTTTGGGGTAGTGCTCACTGCATTGGCCTCTTTGGGGTAATGCATTGTGCATGAACCTCTTAGGGGTAAACATTATAGTTCAGAATCCAGCTGCTTGTCCAATTGACTCCCAAGTCTATATATAGTTTGCCACTGCATATCGGGTCTTATCCCACGCGGTGGCAGTCTCACCTCAGAATATGCGAGCCGATGCAAACCTCACCAAGCCGGTGGACTCAAGAATGGCGCCTGCCTTGCCAAATTTTTCCGGGGTCATGCAACACGCGGCGCCTGTATATGGCCCGTATATAGGAATATATAGTAATATGTTCATGAATTGTATATAGATAACGTTATGTGCAGCAGCAGAATTGATTTGAGGTAAGATGAATAATGTGCCCACAAGATCCCACACGATTGTGTAATCATATAGCAATAAATACATGAAGGCAACATGTTGTGTATTCATAGTATGCTTTATCCTTAATGTGTGGTGTGTGTATGACGTGTATACAGTTATTGCGACCATCACAACACACCGCCCGCCAAGTTGTGCGACAACCGAGCCCGGTGGTGGAGGCTTCCCTTGACGAGGCACACGATGATCCCACCACCCTTAACACCGACATTTCAGTGCATCGACTAATCAATGCAAGACCGGGTGCCGCCTATTACACATCGAAGTATGAGCTCCAATTCAAAGAGAAGACGAAAGACATGTTTCCATCGAATATGGGATCCGTTGTTGCCATCCTGAGCGATGCATTTGGAGATTCGTGGAGATTTGCTTCAGCGAACATTGTTCTATATGCATACCGGCTTGCTATCGCTGCTGATATCACACGTATAAGCGAACACGACCTTGCACAAGTGATCACCCAACTACAATTCGAAAATGCCATCGTGGACTTGAAGGGTGACCACATCGACTTTGATAAATACTTCTATGTCGTTGATCCATCGCAATATTGCCATGAAGATGATAATCACAAGCTCAAGGGCGTTGCCCGCTCGGTACGGGATCAAGTAAAGCATGATGAAAGTAACCAAGACGGGCATCTCATCCAGTTGCGCCACATCGTAGCAGCGATTAAGCATAATCGGGAAGAGCTCGAGCACATCAGTGGCATATTATCTACCAATGCGGATGATCAAAATGTTGTGATTTGCCAGGAGTTGGTTTATAGTAGACCGCTTAGAGACACATTAGTGGCGCTAGGTCATTGGACTACCGCGGCAGCCTTGAAGGCATTCGGCGACGCCCATATGGCATTTGATATGCCGGGATTGACGGTCCGTCAACGTACACTGCGACTGAGTCAATTGAAGCGACTATTAAATGATACATTGTTGGTGGATGCTAGAATGCACTCTGTGGAGGGAATATGTTCCGGACTACATGTTGCTGGTTTGCCACGAGACTTGGTATTCGCCATCTTGGGGAACATCGACTGCCGTGAACAACTTTTGAAGAATCAGCCTTGGGTGGCAGACGTCGTCGTTGATCGCTTTTGGTCCACAGATGATTTGGAATACGAATTTGGAGTCCTAGTTGGGAGGGTTGGTTACAAGCCTACATGGGAGGTTGCGGCGGGTGCTTTGCATGCATCCGACGAGTTGATGAGCATGATGCGAAACCCAGCTTCTGGAATCAGCCTTCCCATGTCTCGTAGGAAGAAGTATTCTTGGAATAAAGCGACAACTAATCGGAAGAATCAATGGAACACCCCGCTCACTACTGAACAGGAAGAGGCATACCTTGCAGATATCACACGCCGTGCTAAAATGGTGATCAAACACAAAGACACAATCCGAACCTACCATCAACACCAACAGGGTAGCATAATAGTGTGATAACTTGCAGTATCCCGAACTAGAGTATAATGCTAAATATCAAATAGTGCCTTACGTAGCCAATGCCATGCCATATTCTTCTATTTGATCACACGTATGGTATGCACAATGATCATTGTTACCGCAATTGAGTATGCGCGCCACGGTGTATTGTGTGATCACGTAAATGGATGTACAAATGAGAGCTGCGATGGAGTATTATCTTGTCATGTTAAGTGAATGCACCTCTAGATACGAACTTAATTAGAATTGTCCCATGCTAAAATATGAATTCAGGTTGAGTACTAATTGTTGTTTCCTCATATCGTTACTCAATAAACTTAAGCACATCTCATGATTGAATATCAAATGCACATAAACCTCCATTTGAGCGCCCATAATTATAGATACATCTTATGGCTGAATATGTTCGATATGCATATACCTTGATGTCAGTCAATCTCATGGTTGAATATTAAATGTAGACAAACATCACGATTTAAACCCATCTCGTTACTGAATATTTGTTTGATACGGGTCCCATCCGACGTGGGACATTGTTTTTCGAGCGGATTCCGCAAGGCCTTTGATGGAAACGTACGTGGGAGATCAAACTTGGTCGAAAAAATATGGACCCGGACGTGATTGGCGCCAAAGTGTCCATTTTGGGCATTTCGCGGTCGCCGGCAGGTCGCGTCTGGCGGGTCCCATCCGACGTGGGACATTGTTTTTCGAGCGGATTCCGCAAGGCCTTTGATGGAAACGTACGTGGGAGATCAAACTTGGTCGAAAAAATATGGACCCGGACGTGATTGGCGCCAAAGTGTCCATTTTGGGCATTTCGCGGTCGCCGGCAGGTCGCGTCTGGCGGGTCCCATCCGACGTGGGACATTGTTTTTCGAGCGGATTCCGCAAGGCCTTTGATGGAAACGTACGTGGGAGATCAAACTTGGTCGAAAAAATATGGACCCGGACGTGATTGGCGCCAAAGTGTCCATTTTGGGCATTTCGCGGTCGCCGGCAGGTCGCGTCTGGCGGGTCCCATCCGACGTGGGACATTTTTTTCGAGCGGATTCCGCAAGGCCTTTGATGGAAACGTACGTGGGAGATCAAACTTGGTCGAAAAAATATGGACCCGGACGTGATTGGCGCCAAAGTGTCCATTTTGGGCATTTCGCGGTCGCCGGCAGGTCGCGTCTGGGGGGTCCCATCCGACGTGGGACATTTTTTTTCGAGCGGATTCCGCAAGGCCTTTGATGGAAACGTACGTGGGAGATCAAACTTGGTCGAAAAAATATGGACCCGGACGTGATTGGCGCCAAAGTGTCCATTTTGGGCATTTCGCGGTCGCCGGCAGGTCGCGTCTGGCGGGTCCCATCCGACGTGGGACATTGTTTTTCGAGCGGATTCCGCAAGGCCTTTGATGGAAATGTACGTGGGAGATCAAACTTGGTCGAAAAAATATGGACCCGGACGTGATTGGCGCCAAAGTGTCCATATTGGGCATTTCGTGGATTGCCTTAAATATGGTGTGTTTGGAGTCTTGAAAACGGGGCTTCCAAAATTGGCTCCATCTTTTTCGAGTTAGAAATGCATTTGGAAGATCATTTTTAGTTACCAAAAAACTTTTGGGGTCGAAATTCGATGTCCGCGGAGCATGTCAAACTCGATATCGTGGTTTGGGATATTCGCTTTCATAGTACGCGCGGGACGGTTTATGCTGAGCTACGTACTTTCTCGTCTGAAAGTTTGATTATTCTCACGGAGTGGCTACAGCTCTCAGTATGAGAGGGACTTTGCACGCACTTTGATGATTGGAGCACGGGACAATCTTAGCTGTGCTATTTTCGCTCTTGTTTCGCCACCCCAGAGCAAACAGTTATGCTTCGGTTTTTGACAGTTGTTTTTGCAGGCGTCTCCAGAATTCGTTCGTTGTTTTCCTAGGTGTATCCGGCTTTTCTTCGTTATGGGGAATTTCCGAGCCAGTGGACTTCTGTCGGTATGATGGCGACGTCAGCACTTACAGTATTTTGTCTTTATGATATGAACGCTCCATGACTCTCCGTTCGAGGCAGCGGGTATTTTTCGTAGACTTACTTTCGGGTGATGTCATTGCTTTGAACAGCTGACTTTATTTTCTGATAACGATCCCCTTTATTTTTCGAGATCCCCTGCTGTTGACAACCGTGAGAGCGAAGCCCGACAGCTTTTCTGTCGGCATGGGTTCAACTTCCAACGCTCTGGCTGAGTGACTGTTATGTCTTGTGTAGGTTCCTGCGCCGAAGTCCCTGATTGCGCTTCCGTTTTTAGGAAGTACCCGCCCGGGGTGTAGTCTGCTGTCTGCTGCTTTTTGAACGTTAAGGGTATTTGTGAGTGCGATGGCGCCTGTTACCGAACGCTGTCGCTGTTTACTTCTCCTAGCGTACACGTCCGCCAATGTCATTTCCCTAGGCAGTCGATGTTACTATCTTGTGACGTATCTAATCTTCGATATCCCCAGCTGTTGACAACCGTGAGAGCGAAGTCCGACAGCTTTTCTGTCGGCATGGGTTTAATTCCCATCGCTCTGGCTGAGTTAGCTGTGTGTTTCACGCAGGTCCTAAAGGAGTCTCTTTGTTTTCTTCCAATTTAGCCTGTGCCCTTATTTAGATTGAATAGGTCTCAAGAAGTGTTTCGGTTTAGAATGCACGTGCATACGGCCCTGTGTACACCTGCATCCACGCTGC
This sequence comes from Cymbomonas tetramitiformis, assembly GCA_001247695.2. Taxonomy (NCBI): domain Eukaryota; kingdom Viridiplantae; phylum Chlorophyta; class Pyramimonadophyceae; order Pyramimonadales; family Pyramimonadaceae; genus Cymbomonas; species Cymbomonas tetramitiformis. The sequence goes on from LGRX02029890.1 coordinate 16,913, forward strand.
ATACGGTACCGGTGCCAGATTGTACTGCGCATACGGTACTGTGTGCACCTGCGACTTTCTTCGTTGCATGATGATTTGTAGAGATTTTGTAATAAGTAATCCACCATCCAAGGTTTGTTATTTTCCAGTCTAGCACCTCCCGCTTATGCTAGCTGTGCATTAGTATGTTTCATCTTACCGTGGCGGTTGTTGCAAGCCATCTGAGACTAAGTAAATATTTATTCATCACACAACACGATAATAAAGATTACTTGCACATCATAATATATGAACTGTCTGCATAGATTTACATAGCGTGATTGCTAGCGTAATGAGTTGTGAAACTTGCGACGTGAACCGTGACGGACACTCTGTGGTACTGAGCGTGTGCACGCTTGCATGATGAAAATCAGATTCAGTATGGACTTATGAAACTTCATTAAATTTATTCATCGTTGGAAACGAAGAGTCATATTTTATTCTCGTCTGCGATGTTTAATTTGTCGGAGGAAAATCAAATCTACAAAGCATTTTCACTCGTGTCAAGAATAAAAAATGTGTACCGTACATGCCAAGGGAATAATAAATGAATCGTACGGCATGGGATATGTCGGTTACAAAATTATTTAACGGCCTTTTTGACCCCCGTTCAGAATGTAGTGTTTCTGCCCACCAGAGACCGTTCAGCTGAGTTAGCTTACCGGTTACTTTGGGCTCACTGACCGGTGGGTACTCACCTTCCTCCTCATCCGACGAGCTGAGCTCTAAGTCCAGGGGTGAAGTGGGTCTTCCTCTTCTGCAACCTTCTTCAGGCCAGCCACCACGTTCTCCTCTTCTTCTGATTTCCCTTTAGCTCCCGCTGCTCTTCTACCCTCCTCTGCAGATACCGGCTGGTCAGTGCTCGGATCCACATACCCAGCTTCCTTAAGCCCTTCTCGCGCCGTCGCCTGCACATAGTCCGGTCGCCGTGAAGCAGCGTCTGGTACCACCAGTGTGCGTCCTGGCACGTGCTCCATTGCGTGCACTCCTACCTCCACCAGATCTTCATACCACCTGGCCTGGCGTCGGCTGAGCTCACGTCCAGGTGCAAATAACCACTTCAGTGGAGCATGATCCCCCATCAACCTGAACTCCGTGAAGATCAAGTAATGTCTCCACGTCTGTGTGGTGCAGTGGTGAATCGCGGCTAGCTCTCGCTCACCTGCGTGGTAGTTCTGCTCGGCTGAAGAGAATTGCTTACTCTCGAAGGCTATGGGTTGCAGGCCCTTGCCTAGATCCTGCATCAGCACGCCAGCTAATGCCACTGCACTCGCATCAGTCTGCACAACAAAGGGGCTGGTGCCGCGATGAGCTGCTTCCTGATCGGGCAAGATCAAGGTCGGTGCAGTGGTGAGAGCGGTCTTGAGGCGTTCAAAGGCGTGTTCCTGCTCCGGTCCCCATTCCCATGGCACTAGGTTCTTAGTTAGCTTGGTCAAAGGGTGCGCTAAGTCAGCGAAACCCTGTATGTACCGTCGATAGAACCCAGCCAAACCCAAGAACTGTCGCACGTGCTTCACCGTCTCCAGTCGCGGCCAGTCCCGTATGGATGCTATCTTGTCTTGCTGTGGTCGGCAGCCTGTGCGGTCAATGACATGTCCCAGGAAACGTACTGAGCGTTTAAAGCATCGTAGCTTGGACTCCTTCAGCTTGACCTTATTCTGTCGACATACCTCCAAAACCTGCCGCAGGTGGTCCAGGTGCTCCTCGGGGTTGCGTGAGAAGATCATGATGTCATCCACAAAAACTCTGACGAACGGTAGGTGGCCCAAGTACTTCTGCATCATTCGCTGCCAGCACGAAGGACTATTGGACAGCCCCATTGGCATGTCCAACCACTCATAAGCTCCAAACGGCGTGGTCATGGCGGTCTTCTCCACTGCTTCTTCCTCCATAGGAACTTGCCAAAATCCCCACAATGCATCAGCGGTGGAAAAGATGGTTGCTCCTTGCATGTCATCGATAAGAGCCTGCACGTCCGGTAAGGGGTAACGGTCTTTTACAGTGATCTCATTGATCTGTCTGGAGTCAATTACCAGCCTTAGTTCCTTCGGGTTCGAAGGCTTGGGCACCATCAACACCGGACTGCCCCATGGCGAGGAAGAAGGGCGGATGTACCCTTTTGCCAGAAGCTCGTCTAACTGTACACGCAGCTGCTTCATTTCCTCCATGGATAGTTTGTAGCATCGTTTATGCCGAGCTCCCTCCTTGTACTCAGGGTCCAATACCAGCGGCGATTTGTGCTCTCGATCCACCACGCTTTTGGGTAGTTCCATCCCTACCACGTCCTGGTACCGCTGCTTCAGCTTCACCGGCTCGTCCAGGATCCATTGTGGTACCTCTGCGTCCTCCTCATCCGGCTTGGCCTCCTTGGTCTCACCTTTGTGCTGCTTGACCTTGTTGTCCGCGCCGTTGTTCTGCTCATCACTGGGTGTCGCCGCAGCAGCTGGTGCCTCCTTCCTGAAACAGCTATGCCCATCTTTGCTTTGCCCTGTCTCAGCTTCTATAGGTGCTGCCAGTACTGGCTCGCTAACTCTGCGCGATCTCTTGTGGTTCACCCCTCTGCCCCTCCGCTGCTCCTGCTGCAGACACAGTGCCTGCCCTGTTTTCCACAAACAGTACGCCTCCTCTTCCCACTCAGGTTCCAATTCCTCCGCGTGGTGCTGTGCAGCCTGCTCCCTGCGCTCTCGTGGAAGCATCTGGAATGCCTCCCATCTGGCCCTTGTGGGGTAAGGTCCCCAGTCTCGCACAGCGGGTTGCGCTGATGTGGGGCACGTCGCCGGTCGCAGAGCACACACCTGCTCCTGAGCCCAGTCCTCCTGCTCTGTTGCATCTTGTTCAGATTCAGACGAACTGCTGTCGGAGATTAGGGTGGCTATGCTTGCTACTGTGCTGTCGCTGTTGCAGCCTTCCTCGTCAGAGGTAACTCCCCCCCCCCTTTGCCTAGCGTTGTCACCCTCTGCTTCCGATGATGAGGATGAAGATGACTCTGATAGGGCTGCAGAGGCCTCTAAGGGAGAGTTGGGGTCGTCGGTGGCCTCCATTTTAAATGTGCCATCTGGAGCCAGATACATCAGGTACGCCTCCTCGCCGCTATTCTTCAAAGCTCGCAGGTCCTTCCTGGCTTGCTTAGTACTGATAAGCTGTGCCTCTACCAGTCCCATGGCCTGCCCAGACCCTGTAGATGACGACCCAGGGTTGCAACCCGCGATGACTACTTTCTGCGACCCATGTCCGAACTTCACGCTACCATACTGGGCGTAGTCAATGAAATGTGACCTTCTTCTGTGCTCGTAGCCAGTCTCCGCCCAGCACTATGTCCACTCCGAGTGCTAATGGCATGACACGCAGTGTAACCTGTTTGGCATAACTGCCCTTACGTGTCTCGGCTGTGAGCTTCGGACGGACGCAAGAGATGGCGTCGTACACGGTGCCATCTGCCACCTGCACCTTCATCGGCGTCTCATGTTTCTTGGGCTGGAGTTTAAACTTCTTGGCGGCCTCCACAGAAGTGAAGCTAGAAGAGGCTCCAGAGTCCACCAAGACTTTTACTCGTACTCTGCCTACCCAAGCCCAGAAAATCAGCAGAGTGGGCCCCTTCGCGTCCATAGCAGCTAGTACATCTGCATCCAACCATTCTCCCCAGCGTCCAGACCCTGCGTCCACCCCTATCTCTGGTCTGATGCTGGCCAGTTTGTGCAGTCCTGGCTCCTTCTCAGGCGGATTCAGCTCCTCATCCGAATTGTCCTCCGGCAGATGGTACGTGCCGGCCTCTGCTATCTTGGCTTGCCAGCGAGCCTGCCTGGTGACCTGATCTTCTGGTTCTGAATCACCAGGCCATGGCGCAGGTCGAGCTGCCTCTGCTTCCTGATGCACCCGGGTGATCTTCCTCAGCTGGTCAACACGCTCCCGAATCTGCGCCAATGCACTTCTGACTCTATGCCCGTGCACTTCCACTTCTTTCCTTCTGCGCGTTACTGTCTGTGCTGCTTTCCAGGCTGCTGACAGGTGTCCGTCGCGTAACCGTTGCTGGGCGTGTGATAGCACTGGCTGCTTAGCGCGATCCAGTTGTCGGCGCAGAGCTCTCCCGACCAGCTGGCGCGGGGCTGCTTCCTCTCTAAAGCGCACTCTTCTGACTCCTGTGGGCTGCAACGCGCGCTGGTACACCCCCTTTGTGCTAGGGGCTCCTTGACTCCCTTTGCCGAACAGAGGAAATCTGATCTGAACCTCTGTTGGTTGGGATGCCTGTGCTGGCGCAGCGTCTGGCTCAGTTCTCCCTGGTGCTACCACTGTGATTGGCCGTGACCTCTTCAGCCAGCGTAATGCCCGCCTCATTTCTCCACCGCTCGCTGCGCTGGTCCTGGTCCGTGCCTCATCCGATGATCCTCTCTGAAGTGAGTGATCCACCGGTAGGTCTGACTTTGCCTGCCTCTCTCTGGTTCTCTTCCAGAGTCGGCCTCCCTCCTGATGGCCATGGCGAGGTGCGGAGTACTTACCTCGCGGGCCTGGGGGCCTATCCGCGTTGTCCGGGAGAGGCACCGGCCCCCGTCGACTCTCCCTCGGCAAAATCCATGTGCTCCGGGGCTACCAGTGCCAGCTGCTGCTCCACTATCCCGCCAGATCCAGTATCTATTCCCGCATTCTTGAAGGTCTCGAAGGCCTCCTCCCAGATACATTTGACCCAGGCTGCTTTCTGCTGGGGCTGGTGTTGATGTGGACAGTCGCGAGCCAGATGCTCCTTGGACTTACATTTTCGACAGCCAGAGTAGACTGACGATCCTGGCAGCTGCCGGCCTTCCACTTCCGTTGGAGTAGTGGTCGTGGGCATGGCGTAGCATTGTTCCTTGGGAGATGCTTCTTCCTCCCAGATTTCTGCCAAAGGAGCTACAGGGAAGGGGGATTGATCGCGGGCAGTCTTCAGATGCGCAGGATCCTTGCGTTCCTCCATCGTAGCTTGCTCCACATATCTGCGCAGTAGCTCTGCCTCCCATCCAACCTACCCAGAGCTCTGGTTGAAATCCACCTTTCCAACCAATTCCTTGTGGACTCTGGCATGCAGTTCTGGTGTCAGTCCACTTAGGAATATTCCCGGTAGTGCCGCTCTACTTACTGGTCCCGTCACCCCATGATTATGCAGCATTTCCAACATGTCGAAGGACTCCATGAGTGAGTGATGGAAGGTGGCGGCGTTTCTTCCAGCGTTCTTGCCAGAGGCTTGACGAGCTCGCGACAGCATATTGGGTAAGATACTCAGGTGAGCGTCAGTAACACACGCTCGCGCAAGCGTGGCCACTAAGTCGTCCGGGCTCTGCATCTGGTTGGCCAACACTTTTTTATTTAGAACTCCTTGCGCTGACCCCTCCACCCGGTCCCTGATGATCAGTCGTAGTTCTTCTGGCACGGTGGTGATGGTGGCCCCTTCCTGATCTCCATCGTCGCAGGACTTCTTCTTCGTCAACGCCCTCTTCACCAGTGCCTCCTTGAAGTGATCTTGCAGTTCTCTCATGAACTTCTTCAGGGGAGCTAACAGATGTCCAGATGGTCTGTCCCCGCTGGGGCTATCCGTAGGGCATGTGTACGTGGTGATGCGGTCCCGTAGTTTCCGTAGAGAAAGCAACAATCTGTCCTCAGCTTCCAACTCCTTCAGCTTGGTATAGTCTGCCCGCTGCTGATCCCTCTCTGCCTGCTCCTGCTCGACCGGTCTTCGGGGCGGTGGACAGTCCGGAGGTTCTTCCTCAGGTTCCTCTGGTGGAGGTGGAGGCTGGGGCTGTCGAGGTGGTTGTGACTGTGGTAAAGTGACACTGGGAGTTGGGATGTTGGGCAGTTGGGCCAATGCACCAGACCAGGGCGGCTGAGTACAATTCTGACAGAGTGGAACTTGCTCACACGTTCTGTTGGGTCCCAGCATGACGTCCCATACTAACCCAGAGGCGAGCTTAACCCCTCCAGCTGGGGACAACAGCAGTCTACCGCATCTGCTGCAATCCGTGCCGCTCTGAACAGCCTGATCCCGTCTGGGTCCTACCAGCTGCATCACCGGGCTGATCAGTGACTCCCGAGCCCTGTGGTTCTGGGCGTGCCCATAGCTAATCGCTAGAGTGGAGTACTGTTTGGCTATGGCCACGGCTGTCTGAGCATCAGCATCGTGGCGCCTCACGTAGTCCCTGATACCCTGTGCTACAGTGATGGGTACCAGTGGGTCTCTCCACTCTTCCAGGGCTTCGTGGCTTGGTGGGGCTGCCTTAGCCGATGACGCTGAGCCTGATGCTTCATCATTGCCAGACTTGGACGGGGATCCTCCGGACTCGGATCGGGTGGTTATGGCTAAACGCCACGCCTCGTCGGGACTCAGTGAGGGATGCCGAGCCTTAGTCCAGTCATACCATACCCACTCCGACTCTTCGGGTGAAGGGACTACTGCGCAGACGGCCTCCTTTCCCTTCAGAACCTCCCTCTGGGTTGCTATCAAAGCTTCCCAGCCCTCCTCTTCCCAACTCACCACTTCACCTCGAGCTGCTGCCAGAGCGACGGCCTTCTGACGCTCTTCTGGGAGGCACTCAAAAGCCTGGTCCCGCAGAGCCTTGTCTTTGAACAAAGTTCTGACAGCCATCCCTTCTGTCAGCTCAGGCTCCAGAGCTGATACTCGAGAGGCAGGCTCCTCATCTACAGCCTTCCCTTTTGCTGCCTTGACTGACCTCTTCTTGGCTAACTGCTTCTTCCGCCTCCGTTGCCGCCTGCTGCTGCCGCTGCTGCTACCTCTGCCTCTACGCCTGCTGCTGCCGCGGCTGCCTCGCTCCGGGGAAACTGTAGAATCGCTGGAGTCACTGGACCCGCTGCTGTCGCTGCTGGAAGGGAAACGAGGAATTGGTGAGAAGCCTGGGGGATATGCCAATCCGCATCTGGGTATTTCCTCCCACTGCGGCACGGATGGCTGCCTCTGGGCCTCTGCTGGAGCCGCTGAGAGTGCTGTGAAGCGTTCCGAGAGTGCTGAGAAGGTGTTGCGGGTGAGGGTCGCTCCTCTTTCCTTAACACGTGCTCTGCCAAAGTTCACTCCTGCAAAGAGTTTCTTTGGTAGCCCTTCCTGGTGTAGCAGAGTCCCGTGTTTAAGGGCACGCCTGTATTCCCTCTCTGTCACTCCGGCCTGTAGCACAGCCAACTCCTGCGGGGAGGCCGGATGCCAAATGATCTTCCCGCTCCGGGTGCGTGGTTCATTATAGAACCATTGCGTGAGAGTCTTCTTTTCCTCAGCTGACAGTGCAACTATCTGCAACCTCACGGGGGCTGAAGCCTGCGATTCCGCGCTGTCCCCACTGTGGTCGCTCCACGCTGTGCTGGCTCCCTCTATCCATCTGACCACCCGGACCTTCTGGTCCTTCCCGCACTTGCTGTACGCACGGTCCAGAGCTATTTGCTCTGGCGA
>LGRX02029891.1:0-33543 GCA_001247695.2 Cymbomonas tetramitiformis
CTGAGTGTGTGTGTGGTATATATATATATGGTATATATATCTATGTTATATACATATAGTATATCTGTATGTTTCTGTACATGTAGTATATTTGTACATTATAATGAGGTAATTATGTATATATATCCACCTTCTTCCCCCCTCAAGGAAGTGTGAACATAAGGCAGTTGCCAGTTGCCCTTATACCTCATATACAGCATGCAGTCCTTATAGGAAGCAACGGTTACAGTTTTAGGGTTGCAGCCCTACAGTCTTTGGGTTGTAGCCCTGCAGTTTTTGGGTTGTTGCCCTGCAGTTTTTGGGTTGCTGCCCGAAATATTGTCATGTCCGTGCTGATTTCAGCATGACGAATATGCCAAACACGAAGTGTTTCCTATTATTTAGGTGGCATGTAGGGTATGTTACGTTACAGTGACCCTTATCCCCCACAGTGATATTAGGGTGTTACTTGCAATCAGTAACCCTAAAATAGGTACTGGAATATCCCGGTTCAAGATATCAGACAGTCAGTGAACCAATATAGATAAACTCGTATAAGAAATAAACCCTAAGCTAGATATACCCGGAACGGTCACGGAGTCGGAACGGTCTCGAGTCTAGCTACCTGTGACACTCGGTGTGTCACAACACAGGCTTACGGATCAGTCACGGTCCAGTGTTGGCTACCTAGGAATCTGTCATCGGGGCCTGCACCGGGACTCCCGGTCAGGGCTGCCTATACAGATTTCAGCACACCACCCCAGCACTGTGGGTGGTGACTGACAGGTAAGTCAGAGAAGTCAAGATAAGTTAGGGTAGGAGCTAGGGTGACAAACCTAACTGCTAATTCAACTGTGCTATTCTGATACACAAATTGGAAACCTCTAGCCGGCACAAGTGCAGAAATATACAGGTACTCAGGCCCTGCTAAACTACTGAAAAGCACTGCGGCAGCAAACCAGATTGAAGATTGTAGATGTCAAAGTAAAGCATAAACCAAATTGAAGACCATGTTGAGGCCAAAGCACATCTCAGCACACCACCAGAGTGGTGCACTGCCAGAGCCAGAAGGAAAGCTACTCGGGGTCAAAGTCCAGAGGGGCACCGTCACCACAATGTCCACGGTAGTACCTTGCAGCACTGCTCTCCAGTGGGTCAGGCGGCCGGTGAACCACCGTCGCAGCACCCAGGGAGTGCAGTACTGCATCCAGAGTGACGGGGTCCAGCTCGGATATACCGGGGTAGATGCATAAGTCTCCACTGCACAGCACAGGTTGCGGTGCATCCCGACCCGATACCTGCACAGAGTCGATGTCATTGGCCGCCGTGTAGGCGGCAGCTCCCACCCCCATGATCGAGATCAAAAGAAAGAGAGAGACAAAGTAATGAAATCCCCACGGGCCCGCGTGTGCGGGGAAGCCCCATGGCGGCTTGCCACAACCGTAGGTGCGGGATGCACCACCAGACCGAGGCACGTGGGTCGCGGACTCCGACGCATGATTTGCCGAAATGGCCGGAGTCCGCGGCTTCACGATGAAGCTGCCGTCGGCGAGGTCCTCGTAATCGTCCGTGTCGTAACCCGTGAGATCAACCCGCCCGATGGCGGCGTGGTTGACGGTCTGAACGAACCCCGCGAACTCACCGTCCGCGTCCGCTGTGGTGGTCACCCGCGCCGATTGCAGTGGCGCGGGTTTCACCTCCTTTCCCTGCGAGACAGGCATAGCAAGGGCCGGCACGGCGGATGCCGATGCCGCCGCACCACCTGCCGGAACCTGCTCCTCCGGCGTGGTCCCCGCCGTGGCGGGTCCACACACCAGAGCCGAAGCCTGCTGCTCGACGACGTCAGGAGGCGGGAAAGATGCGTGTGTGAAGTGCACCTGGTGATTGGCCGCGGAGTGAACCTCCGCGGCAAGATCGTCGAGCCGTCGAAGAATGTCGTCTCCTACGGGCTCGTCGGAAGCTGACTGCTGCTCCACCGCGAAGCCGTAGGCGGACACGGCGATGCCGCCCACCGCTCCCGCACAAAGCACCGCAGGCGGCCCGTACGCGGCAGCCGCACGAGCAAAGGACTCCGCGCCATCGTCCGCTGCCTGCTGAAAGAGCGCACACATGGCAAGTGCATGCACGCCCTCCGCGTCCTCCTCGTCGATAGGAATGCAGAATGCCGCAGCGGAGGTGGGCGGGTGTTGGCGCCCGCCCAACGGGCAGTCGCGGTAGAAGTGGTAGCTCTCACCTTTGCCCGCCTTTTTGCACCTGCCGCAGAACGGCTTTGCTCGCTGGTCGTCCCGGTCGAATCCCACGGGCGGCACCTTGTGCTGCCCCATACGGTAGCCCCTCGGCTGCTGCGCACGCTGCTGCTGCTGCTGCTGCCGCTGCTGCACTCGCTGCTGCCGCACCACCGGAGCGCCCTCCCCGTGCTGCCGCTGCACCAATTCCTTGAGCTCCGTGATCTTCACGAGAAGGGCGTCGTACTCGCTGCTGGAGAGGTGCGCGGAGATGCCGTCCGCTCCAGAAGCCGCCTTCCCCGTGTCAGTCTGAGCCCAAGCCTGGTAGATCTCTACCACCATGGAGCGGAGTGAGGCCAACGGTACATGGGCCAAGTCAGCAGCCATGGGGTAGCGCACCTTAACCGCAGCGTAGAACGCCGGGTCAAGCCTGGTGTACAGGCTCAGCTTACGCGTAGCCTCCGTAGGTGTCCAGTCGGAGGCCCTGTTGTCCCGCACCAAACGTTGCTCCCGCGCCAAGATCGGCTGCGGGTCCACGTTCGCGGGGTAACGCAAGGCCGCATGCTCCTCTTGCTGCGACTCCCGCAGCGCCACCGGTACGCAGCCCTTGATGATGTCGACCAAAGCCCGCCGGCCATCTCGGTCAGACGAAGCATCCGTACCAGTGAGCCAGACATACGCGTTGCTGTGCTTCTCCACCACGAGAGCCAGCACGTCGTACAGGAGGCCATTCACCCGGCTCACAACCGGGGTAAGGGGGTCGTCGAGATCAAAGGACTTCAGCTCCAGCCCAGCTGACTCGAACTCCGTACGTAGCTGCACCACCAGGTCGGACAGAAGGCCAGCGTCGTCCGTACCGCGGAAATGGTGTTTCTTGTCACCAAGAACGTCCTCGCGGATGCTCTTGGCCCAGGCACGATGCAGACGTGCCTTGTAGATCTCGTCGGTCAGCCTCGCCTGCTCCTGCAAGTAACGCCTGATGGCCACGTCGGCGTCCCCATTCGAAGCAGGGTCGGGGGTCGGAACAGTCGGCGTCCGCACCGTCGGGCTGTTCCGAACCCCGTCGATAAGCCTCAGCGAGGCATCAATGTCGCTGTCCCTCGTGAGGGACTTCTTAGCTCTTGTGGTAACACCCATAACTCTGAAAGCCTGATGGGAGGTGGTACGCCGGGGCGCGTTCGGGTAATGTCGTGGGGAAGATGCGACGCCACAGTTACGGAAGGAGCGGTAGAGCCATGCGAGCGAGGGGCACTGGAAGACGTCGTCGAGGTCGAAGGTGCTCGAGCCACCAGCCCAAAAATCGGTAGCAAGCGGGATCAGGGCAAGCGTAATACCGTAAATGAACATTGCGTCGACTAGGCCCGGTCCAGGTCGAACCCCCATAGCCGCGGCTCAAAGACGCTCACCGCAAACAGCTCATCTCAAAATTCCCGTGAGTCCCCAAACGCGCCGTCGCGCACCACCTCTCCAAGCGGCTGCTTTAGCCAATCATGGTCAAACTAGCTGTGGAATATAGCGTGGAATGGGTCCACGACCTACTGGAATATCCCGGTTCAAGATATCAGACAGTAAGTGAACCAATATAGATAAACTCGTATAAGAAATAAACCCTAAGCTAGATATACCCGGAACGGTCACGGAGTCGGAACGGTCTCGAGTCTAGCTACCTGTGACACTCGGTGTGTCACAGCACAGGCTTACGGATCAGTCACGGTCCAGTGTTGGCTACCTAGGAATCTGTCATAGGGGCCTGCACCGGGACTCCCGGTCAGGGCTGCCTATACAGATTTCAGCAATAGGTTAAATTAAAGCAGTATAAACATTTTGCAAAGATATTTAAGCAAAACTGCATTTAATTTTTCACTGTGTGTCACGTGGTTTTTTAGAGGTACGTTACACCCCTGACACACACACGTGATTTTAAGGGTGTTACAGGGTGTTACAAGTGCTGCATAAATCAGGGAATATTTATTGATAGCTGAATAATCAGATCAGCAAAAAAATCAACCCGATTTTTTCATTTTGAAATCATGCGTGGAGCATTTTTACGCATTTCGTTACAGCCAATATGTACACCCCTATATATTACACACCTAATATCTAGGGTGTTACACGAGATATGACCATGGTCATTATGTTTTTCTGATACCTTAATAGGTATAAAATCATAATTTAAAATAAAATGGGGTCGAAATTTCAATTTTGAAATTTATCGCCAACGATTTTTACCCATTTTGCACCTTTTTTGGCCATTTATTATATTACCACAGTAATATATCTCAATGTGTGTGGAAGCTGCAAGTTACAGAAGTACTGCAACTTACTTCACTTTTGCACATGATAATTTTCATGGCATAATAGTGAATATCTCTGATTGTCAACATCTGTGGTTGATCATAAATATGGGTTTTACTGATTTGAATCCCATGGAAGTTGATGCACTTCCTGATGATTTATAGGTGTACCAACTGTAAGCGGATTAACCACTTAAGTGATAACTTATCAACCTATGATATGTTTGGGCATATGACTGTGCACTAAGAGCATATCAAAATGATATCTCTATATTCCAAACATATCAGGACACAGCTTGATAATAATCTAAGCAGTAGCCCCTCATTTGTGTCGCACGGGGTATTTTATTTGTCGTGTCGCAAAAGATTCGTTTATATTAACGACGCTTCGCAGCTTTTTCAGAAATATGCTGTTTTTCATTTCGTTTCCCTTAAAGGAGAGAAACAGGTTTCCTGGAAAAAAGTGACATCAACAGGCCACACCGCAGGAGCTGTCCCTCAAAAATTATGCCGTTGGAAATTTTTCGAAAATTTTCTGCCCATGTCAGCAGTCCTACCCCGGATTGTGTCGAGCGTTTGCGCTTTACCGGCCAATCATGATACGATAGCATATCAGCAGTCCTACCCCGGATTCTTTCGACCGACAACGAGAGAAACGTTTAACAATTCAAAATTATACCACGAAGATATATATGCTGTTTTTCATCCATGTCAGCAGTCCTACCCCGGATTGTGTCGAGCGCTCGCGCTTTACCGGCCAATCATGATACGATAGCATCTCAGCAGTCCTACCCCGGATTCTTTCGACCGATCGTTCGTAACCGACAACGAGAGACACGGGTAACAATTCCATATTTTACCCCGAAGATATGCGGAATTTACAATTATTTACGCATCTCGTCATTCAAGATCATCTCACCACTCCTATCGGCGGCGCGGCCCGGACAAAAGTGGATATGGTATGATCCTGGTCGGCAACGTTTTCATTTTTCTCCAAGCTCTTATCTTGCGCCTACCTGCTCGCTGTCTCAGCGCGCGGCTTGTGTTTTTGTTTGATTAATGATTTTTGCGCGCTACTTTTCTTTAGCGATATTTCATATCGAGCATGTTTTCGTGTGCATGCGTGGAACCCGGCGGGGGGGCGTTCCTGCGATGTTCTTCCATGAGCCGCATCCCACCAGCAGCCCATCCTGCGATACATGGATGATTGGAGGCCGTCGGGCGTCTTTGCATCCCGCCTGACGGTTTGGGTTCAATTTTCAACAGGAATTCTTCCTTCCTGAGCAGCGCTCTGTTTTTTTGCAGGTTTATGCTGTGCCTTTTCTGAAGGCGCCAGCAACGGCCATAGTGTATAATTCATGCTGTGCCTTTTCTGAAGCCGCCAGCAACGTTCCTGGCGGCATCTTTCCCTCTGGCCCTACTAAGCTGAAGGGGTGCTTGGAGACCGGCGGGATTCTCCGACGGGTTGGGTTCGATTCCCAACGTCTTTACTAACCAGCGTTTCGTTTTTTGCAGGTTTTGTTTTTTACGCCGAGCATCCTTTTATGCCGCCAGCAGAGTGCTCGCGGCATCCTGTGACTTCCAGCTCTGTTTAGGTTTCGCCGATTATTGATGTTCAGAATTTTAGAATTTCCACCCACTGTTCCGCTGCTGTTTCCAAAACGTCTATTTTCTACGTAGACGCCCACCCGAGGGTGAAATGCGGACAGCAGTTGGCTGTCGGTATTGGGTTCGATCCCCAACGTCCTGACTGATTCGCTGTTCGTGTGCTGCAGGAAACGTTTTGGTTCTGAAGATTTTGGAACGTGCGCTGTGCTCTAGTTTCCTAGTTTAGATTTTCATATCGCCCTCGGGTAGTTGAATCCTTGTATTAGAAACTAGCAGCCTAGTAGTAATAAGTATTTATGCTAATATTTTTTAAGAGAGTAATCGGTTTTCCTCTTAGTATCTTTATCCATCTGAAATGCTTGCTTGCTTGCTACTCATGTATGCCTCGTGCTCTATGAATGTCCCCAAGTGATCGTATAATCCACCTGTGTTTTATGTAATATTCGCGGTACTACTCGTTCAGTAATTTTGTTTTTCAAGTCATAATCGCGGTACTATTCGTTTGTGTTCCCCCTAGCTTAATTTCATTTTCGGAAATTTTCTGTGAATTTTCACGACAGAAATGAGCGTGGTCCTCATGATTGTCGCACCTGCGACAGACATGAGCCCCCAGCTCATTTCTGTCGCACGGTATAATTCCAATCTGTCTTGCGACACGACAAATAAAATACCCGGTGCGACAAATTTGAAGTGCTACCCAGTTTAGCACAACACAATGTGTGTGTGTGTGTGTGTCCACAACAACCTATGTCAGTCAGTTCAATATATGAGTTCTGATCTGAGTAGGTTCATGGGGAGACAGACTTTCGCCCCCCCATAAAATGGGGGTGACTGTCTCTTCCTGTGCCACCCCTCGCCGTGTAGTGTCACTTGCATCTTGCCTGCCGTCAGTTCAGACCGATAATAAAACACCTAAGTTATTTTATTATCTCATCTTAGTCTCCGTATGTCTCTGCGAGTGCCCGACAGTTCTTGAAGTACAACCTGTGTATATATATATGATATATATATTTCAGGTTCTCCATCAGGTTATGGTGCCCTTACACGCTTATTTTTACGTACCTCGTTGACTCGTTGACAAGATCGCTTCACGCCCTGTGATTCTAACCGACATCTTTTTAGTACCGACATCAGCCGTGACGCGCTTTCGACATCTAAGCAACCGACATCTTCCGACATCTGTTTCCGACATCTGCTTCCGACGTGATTTTCCGACGGTTGCTTCCGACATCTACGCCTTCGCTTTTAGCACACTTGTCAGCTTTCAGCAACGCAGGCATTCCGACATCAGCCGTATTGCACTACGCACAACAGCGGCAGCACCGACGTCACGGCATCTTTTATTTCCGACATCTTCAGCCGTTTTCCTATTGCACACCTTTTGGCTTCGTGCTCTGGAAACGACCGTTTTTTCCCCCCCGACCTATTATACCGACATTTACGCCTTCAACACTCTGGCCAGCAGCACCTCTGCTGCCGGAAAATTGGCTTACCGCACGACTTTTTTGACCTCACCGCCGTGTTCCTCGTCAAAACCTACCCCAATTTGACTTTTTCATCGTTCGATTTGGTTATTTTTGGCGAAAGTTACGTTTTCGTTTGGGAACCCTAAGTGTTGGGCTCCAGATTTTCCAGCTTACAGCGGCCATGGCTTCGTGTCGTCAGCGTTCGCGCATTTCTGCAGTTGCCTCCGCGCTGCAGGTGATTCGACTACGAGAACTTACCCCTGGCTACGATCTGGTGGTGTCTGGTGGTGCTTATGCACCAGACACCAAAATCGACTCCATCAACCACATCGTCGACATGAGCTTTGACCACTACGAGCTCACCCCGCAGCATCCTCCACTCTTCCCTCCACCCTGCGTGCCCCTTGGCCACTGCCTGGTGGTGTTTAGTGGTGTTGCAGCCCTCATCCCGCCGCTTTTCCTCTCTGCTTTCGCACTTATGTGCGGCAGAGTGGAGCCACACCGCATTTTCCGCCTTCGCCCCCCCGGGGTGTCCAAGTCCCCGCACTCGCTCTGTTGGTGCCACGCATCGTCGCACCGCATCGCGTGGGCGTTGGGTGACAACGTCTTGGCGGCGCTCGACTTCGTTCACCATCGAGATCTACGCCGCCGTCCACCCTCGATTGCTGGGGCTAGATTCGCCGGCTGGCCTGTGGGAGTAGTCATCCCCACAGCACATGCATGGGCGTAAGCCCCTAGAGCACGCATCTAGAGAACACACTATTCGATGAAAATGACATTATCATATGTCATTTTTGGATTTATATATATTTCAAAAAAATCAGGGTTTAGTGATATTTATGCGCGAAATAGGGATACATAAAGGCAACACGGTAGAAAAGTGCAGTATGCGTACAATGAAAACACCGAAATATGCATACATGTATCATTCTTTATTCAAATGTTTACGAGTAGAGTACTTTTCACCCTATACCGTCGAGGCATGACTGATACTATCAGTCAGGGCGGTCGACAAATCCTACTATTTTATTCATCATTCTCTTCTTCCTCATCTTCATCATTCTCATCTTCCTCAGATTCGGCAGTGGCCGCTTCCTTGCCCTTCGCCGTCGGTTCGCTCTTCTGTTTTGGCTTCGTCTCGGCGTCCTGATCGGGCTCGTTGTCGAAATTGATCAGCCGTTGCTGCGCAGAGCTGACCATGAACTGGTCGTGGTCGAAGCCGATCGCGTTCATACCACACCTCATGGCGGCCATG
This sequence comes from Cymbomonas tetramitiformis, assembly GCA_001247695.2. Taxonomy (NCBI): domain Eukaryota; kingdom Viridiplantae; phylum Chlorophyta; class Pyramimonadophyceae; order Pyramimonadales; family Pyramimonadaceae; genus Cymbomonas; species Cymbomonas tetramitiformis. The sequence goes on from LGRX02029891.1 coordinate 8,828, forward strand.
GACGTCGAGCCGACGCCGCAGCAAGCGTCGAGAATCCAGTTGAGTGGATGGCCGTTCTCATCCATCTTGCCCGGATTGTCACCGAGCATGTGGCACTGGATCAGCTCCATCAACAGAGCTTGGGGTTTCTGATGGTTATTCACGGCTTTGTTGTCGCGTTTGAACATCTGGTGCACAACCGGGAAGCCGCGCAAAAGTGACGCGCGGCTCACACGTTCACCTTCTCCAGTATCAAAGTTGAACATCCACTCCGGCTTTTTAGTAGACTCCCCCTGGGCATCGCTCTTTACATGGTACCCCAGGACGCCACATTCAACGTCATTGTAGCGCACGGTCTTGTTGGGGTTCATGTTCACGTTCTGCTTGTGCCAGAAGAACCGCTCCGCGCGGCCGGAGCAGTAATTGTCAATCACCTCCAGGAAATCGTTTTGTTGGACGAAACCGCAAAAGATAGCGACTGTCCATGCCGGGGCGGTGGTCTTGGCGTTGAAAGACTCCAGGAACGGTTGCACCTCCTCCTTGGTCATCGCGTCGGGAGTCTTCTCCTTGTCAAGGGCGTAATTGCAGTCGATGATCGTCCCCGTGAAGGGCAGCCTCGGGACGTCCTTCATATCGCTCATGCTGCCCTTGACGATCTTCCAACGAGGGAACATCGGCACGTTCGTCTCATGTGTGGGCTCGTCGTCCTCAAGGCCTGCCTCTCCTGGAACCTTAAGCTCCGGCCCCTCGGTCCGCGCCTCCCGATAGAGTTTGATGTCGACTTTCACCTCGACCTGTTGCAAGCCTAGGATGTGCCCCGCGCGTGGCGCCTGCGCTTCTTTGAGATTCGCCCGCGCGTTCTCGACGTAATTCAAGATCGCGTGCGGAACTTCCCCAGATCCCCCCCGGCGCGCTCCCCCCTGAGTTGAAGGTAAGCAGCCGATCAACGACTCGATTTTCTCTTGGGAGCTCCAGTAGGGGGTGAACTCGGCCTTGAATGCGTCCCAGGTTTGCAATCCCGCCGCGGACACCAAGTGCTTCTGCACCATGCGTTCCTTCTTGAACTGGCTTATCATCAGGCCCCCCTCTTTTACTGACAACTCCTTGTTGATAATCTGGCGCAGATACGTGTCCACCTTGTCGAACTCCGCCTCCCCCGCCAAGCCGCCCAAGTTAATCCAGAACGTCATACCCATGGATTTGGCATTGTGGAGAAACTGAGCTTCTTCCACCAAAATGCCTGCCCCTTTAGACGAGCCCGCTCCGTGGTCCCCGCCTCCTCGTTGCACCTCGTCTTCCATCTGCAAGTAAAAAAACATTTTTAGCATGTCTTAAAATATAGAAAAGGATGCTTTGGGGGGGTAAACACTGTTTGAAGCAGAAGTAAAAAGTAATTTACCTGTCGGTTGGAGGTGCCCTTTTTGCCAGCTTTCTTGGCGGGTCCCTTAGCGGGCGAAGATGAGGCCTTGCGCTTTTTGGTCTTCGAAGCCAAAGGGTTTTTCATGCCCTTCAGGTCAAACCTTCTGTAAGCCTCCATGATGCTAACGCAGAGGTCCCACGTCTGCGGCCGGAAATTGGCAATTGTCCAGTGCATGAAGTAGTGGTTGATTTGCACGCCGCCGAACACAGAATGCTTGGACATCGCTACTTCCTTCACATGCGTCTCCATCGACTGGTTCAAGTGAGACATTACGTGGTACCAACTTGTGACCCGATCGAGGTGAGCGTTGATGTCATCGTCCAGCGTCTTCACCGTCACCTCTACCTCAGGGAGGGTCTCAGGGTCTCCCTCGCGCTCAGACGTCTCCACATTCTCGATGTACTGGAATCCCTTGGGATATTTCTCGGGATCCGGGACTGAAAATCCATGCTGTGATTCGAACTCCGCCATTTTTTGCACCAGCCCTCCGACCTCGTAATACCCAGGTTGATAAGGGGTACCCCCTTCGGTGTCCTCGGGGACACCGGCGACGAACTCGGAGATCAACGCTTCTCGGTAAACCTTGTACACGACCCCATGCTTTTCGAAAAGGGTCGAACGAAGCCCTTGCATGAACTGAGTGTTGTCTTTGCCTTTCGTCTTCTGGTCGATTTGGTTCTGCATCTCGCCTAAGAACCGAATCATGTCAGGCGTGAGACCGATGTAGATCTTGCTCTCGAAGTACGCGAAGGCTATCTCCAACGGGATTTCCTCGTGACACTCGTCGGTGGCTTGATAACAGTGCTGGTGCCCAAAAACCTTGCCTCTGTATTCTCCCCTGAGAGCTTTTTTCAGGGAGAATTCGGCACGGGTTTTGACATCGTCGATCGCAACAAGACCCGCATTGAAAGAGGCCCACGGGTTCTCCTTCCTGCTGGACTTGATCTCGTTCACCCAGCCCCTCTCTTGATCCCGGCAGGCCTCGTACCCCGTCGCGTGGTACAGGCATTCAATGGGGAGACGAAACACACTCCCTTTCTCCGCCGCCTCGTCGAAATCCATCGGGTTCGGCCACCGGTGCTCCATCTCGATTTGCCTGCACAGCTTTGCTTTCTCCTCATAATCCATCTTTGCTGCATGCTCCACTGTTAGCTTAGCGTGCCACCCATGTGCAGCCACCTCGGCTGCCTTCCTTGCCTCAGATGGGGTGGCCACTTGAGACATATCCACATTAGCGCCCGCTCCAGTAAACGCTCTGGAGCCACCAGGTCCTTGAAGGGCGCGTTCGGCAGCACGCTGCACATCCGTTCTCCTGGCAGCCTGGGACAAGACGAAACTGTTCATTAGCTAATGAACGCCTTCCGCCCCGGTCAGGGCTCAGGGCGCGCGGTTCGAGGCGGAAGGCGTTCATTAGCTAATGAACGCCTTCCGCCCCGGTCAGGGCTCAGGGCGCGCGGTTCGAGGCGGAAGGCGTTCATTAGCTAATGAACGCCTTCCGCCCCGGTCAGGGCTCAGGGCGCGCGGTTCGAGGCGGAAGGCGTTCATTAGCTAATGAACGCCTTCCGCCCCGGTCAGGGCTCAGGGCGCGCGTTTCGAGGCGAAAGCGTTCATTAGCTAATGAACGCTTTCCGCCCCGGTCCAGGCGCAGGGCGCGCGTTTCGGGCCGAAAGCGTTCATTAGCTAATGAACGCTTTCCGCCCCGGTCCAGGCGCAGGGCGCGCGTTTCGAGGCCGAAAGCGTTCATTAGCTAATGAACGCTTTCCGCCCCGGTCCAGGCGCAGGGCGCGCGTTTCGAGGCCGAAAGCGTTCATTAGCTAATGAACGCCTTCCGCCCCGGTCCAGGCGCAGGGCGCGCGTTTCGAGGCCGAAAGCGTTCATTAGCTAATGAACGCCTTCCGCCCCGGTCCAGGCGCAGGGCATGAAAGGGACGTACCGAAGCCTCTACAACAGGTATCTCGCCAGCAAGTCCGAGGTCATCGATCACTGGCGCTGGCCTCCTGCTTTGCCAGAAAGGAGCTGTAATCGACGCTTTCCACGCCTGGTTTACATAGCTCGCTAGATAGAATTCTTTGCTTTTATTTTCTTCTGCTGCCCTAGTTTTCAAACTTTGAAAAGCCAAAAGCCGATTTGTGTGCTTTGGAAGACTTAAGGTTTCCTCAAAGTTTGCGCTGTCTAATTCGATCACAGTAAGCTTTCTGTTTCTGTAAGCGACGAAATACAGAATTGGAGTCTTGTTCTCAATGATACTGTACGCTACGCGTTTCTCAGGAAGGAGGCTACCCCCGAGTACAGTCGAAGAGGTAAACTGAGGAAAACTAAAAATTATTTCTTCATTCTGCTCGGCAGGGTCATCAGAGTGAATCACTATTTGCAAACTGTCTGGAGGATCGTCGGCTTCAAGGGTTCTAACAATGCTCCACTTGTTACCAAGATAGAGCTGGAAAATATGTTGAGCCCTCAGTGCTTGAAATGTTTCGGCTGTCGCCATTGCGAAATGAGAGAAATTGGCTGTCAACTGTGAAAGGGGTGTGTGTGAAAGAACTTTGAAAAAGTGATGTAACTTTAGCAGAATATTAAAAGTCATTTCTGGCGGCTAAAAATGACATGTCAAATATCGATGTCAATTTTAATCAAAAATGACATTCGCTGTCGCTTTCTGATTCGGTCTGTTCAGATCAAGGATATGATTTTAAGATATCCTGGTGTCATTTGCGCTGAAATCGAGGATCGATCGATTCAGTAAGATAGAAATTCTTGGTTGACTCGCAAGTCTATATCATTTTTAGAACGTAAAAAACGGCTTCATAAGCTAATGACGGCTAATTTTGACGAAAATATGTTTTCTATTCCTTTCGATGAAGGTTGCGAGATTATCTGCAAACCGTGCCCGGGAATAGTTATTGAAGATTCTATGGAAATAGGGGCTGACTTTTTCAATCATGAGCCAATTCCAAGCACAGCCCCGAGCGCGAATACGCAATTGGTTCTTTGGAACGCGCCTTTGACGTGTAGATCGGAAGTTAGCTCTAATTCTTCACGCGTTTCCGGGTCACGCGCTTTGCGCGAAATTGACTTACAAGAGATAAAAAGCAGACTTGATACAGAATTTTCAGAGACAAGTTTGGACTTGAGGAATGAAGACCCTCTTGTTTGTTTAAATGGTGAAGTAAACAAGCAGATTGTCGTGCGCAAACCGTACGAATCCGACATACGCAAGAAACAATATACGGGCGTAATTAGTATTAAGCAGCGACGTTTGCAGGCTGACAGTATATCAATGGCAGAAACAATTAAGTGCAATTGCAAGTCGCACTGCTGTCTATCTTTCTCATCCGCAGATATTCAGTCTTTTCGCGAAAATATTTTCAGTATGTCGCAAAAAGATAGAAAGGAATTCTTCGTGAAGGACTTGCTAAAAAACAGCTTTCGATCTGAGGACAAGTTCGACTTCAAATACTTTTTGGGCAAGAAGCAGGTATGTTTATTTTTGAACTCGTTCATTAGCTAATGAACGGCCTCTGGCCAAAGCGCGACTCACAATCAGACACTTTGGCTGCGGGAACCGTTCATTAGCTAATGAACGGCCTCTGGCCAAAGCGCGACTCACAATTAGACACTTTGGCTGCGGGAACCGTTCATTAGCTAATGAACGGCCTCTGGCCAAAGCGCGACTCACAATCAGACACTTTGGCTGCGGGAACCGTTCATTAGCTAATGAACGGCCTCTGGCCAAAGCGCGACTCACAATCAGACACTTTGGCTGCGGGAACCGTTCATTAGCTAATGAACGGCCTCTGGCCAAAACGCGACTCACAATTAGACTCTTTGGCTGCGGGAACCGTTCATTAGCTAATGAACGGCCTTCGGCCAAAGCGCGACTCACAATTAGACACTTTGGCTGCGGGAACCGTTCATTAGCTAATGAACGGCCTTCAGCCAAAGCGCGACTCACAATTAGACACTTTGGCTGCGGGAACCGTTCATTAGCTAATGAACGGCCTTCGGCCAAAGCGCGACTCACAATTAGACACTTTGGCCGCGGGAACCGTTCATTAGCTAATGAACGGCCGCTGGCCAAAGCGAAATTTTTCTTGGACCTTGTGATAGATTGTGTAATGTCATCACAGGAATGTGGAATATTGTATCATAAATTTCTAAATAAATTTCATAAAGTACATTCGCGACGCGTTGGTCGAGTTGGTACGGCGCTAGGCTATGAACCTCGCACTCGTGGGTTCGATTCCCACTGAGGGTCTAGGTTGCGCAGATTTAAGGCGTGGTTTGGAGAGTGCTGACGAGCATGCGACGGCCGTCCCGCCTGCAGACGTGCAGTGTTGGGGGTGTCTCCCAAGCGTCTTAAATTGGCATGACCTACCAAAACCCTTATGCGTTTTCTGGATAATGTGTTAATAATTTTTGAGTGACGGTTTTTTTTTTTTTGTAACAGGTGTGCTTTAAGTTCTACTATATGGCTTACGGCATCAGCTACGGGTATCTTCACGACTGTCGGACACGCGTGCTCGAGGGCCGACACACGTTTGTTCATGGATTGACGTACGAGGAGGACAACCGCAAGATTTCCCTGAAACGCGAGTCGGTCGTCGCATGGCTCGAGAAATACGCGGACGAATACGGACAACCCCAACCTGACAAACCCGAGAAGCACCTTTCGGATGGATTGACCATCGAAGAGCTGTGGGACGAGTACATCGAGGGCTTGCGTGAGGATGAGGAGAGCAAGAAGCTCTCTCTCAGTTACTGGTACAAAATATTTGAAGAAGATTGCAGCAAGTGGCTCAAGATTCCATCGGTGAACCGATTTTCTCACTGCGATGTTTGCGCGTCCTTCAAGTTATTGAAGGAAGGCTTAACCAAATCTCAAAAAGGTGAATATTCATGAATAGCTTTGTGATGTGTTTATATGCTTATGTAATTTGTTCACTGACCCGAATTTGTGTATCATGCACAGCGCAATACAACGGGCCTCTCAACAAACATCTGGCAATCGCACGAGCGGAGCGCCAGAAGTTCTACAAACATGGTCGTAAAGCGAATATGACCAAGAGCATTGCCATGAACAAAACTTGGCATAAGTATGCCTCGGTGATCATCGATGGCATGACGCAGTGGACCACCCGACTGCCACACTTTCGACGTATCCCTAAACATCTGGACTCTAAGGACTTCCTTGACGTGCACAACATGGGGAGCATGATCGAGAACGTGGGCCGCTTCATGGATTTCAACTACGCCAACTTCAAGGACGATGCGAACTTCCTTGTCAACGTTTTGCACCGGGATATCCTCCGCATTCAAGAGCATCGACGCAACGGGGACGGGGAAAATTCATACCCGATGCCGGAAGTATTGTATGTACAGCTTGACAATGTGAGCACCAACAAGAGCAAGTTGATGTTGGCATACGCAGCTTGGCTGGTGCACACGGACGTCTTTCGCAAGGTGAAACTCAACTTTCTGTTGGTGGGACATACGCACGAGAACATTGACCAGATGTTTTCACGCTTCTCCGTGCGTCTACGACGCAAGCAAGCTTGGACGCTCGACGAGATGATAGAGGTCGCACAAGAATGCTTTACGGATGGTGTAATATGCGAGCACACCGAGAAGATCTTCGACTTCAGCTCTTGGTTTGATGGTCACGTCTTCGATTGCCGCAATATTTTGGCACAGCAGGCTTTCAAGTTCAAGAAGAACGAGCACGGCGAAGTGGGCATGCAGTACAAACAGTATTCCATTTCACCAAAATGGTCACCCGAGACTCCATTGCCAAAGCTTGTTTCTACACCCCCTGTCGCGGGGCCTGGATACATCAAGCCGATTCCTTTTACCGAAGAAGGCATCGAAAAGCTTGAGCATACCTTACAGGCGTTGAAGGACATTTTGGGCACAAAGCTCACGGAGGTGCACGAAAAGTTTTGGCGCGAGGATGTCATCGAGAAACAGCGCCACCTAACTGCTGGTGGAGAATGTCAAGCGCCCGCGATACCCTTCCAGCATCCCGAGAAAATGGCCATCGAGCGCAATGCCACCTTGGTTCGACTGATAGAGGCGCCCGCGTTGGCGATAGAAGCTGCCGGGGCTGCCGCCGTCCCCGCTATACCGGTGCGCATCCAACGCCGAATTGATCGAGCGCCGATAGAAGTGTACAACGGTAAACGGAAACACCAAGGTCGAGCCCAAAAGCGAGCAGAGCAGTACGTGGACAACGCCCAGTGGGAGGTCACCTACGGCCAGATGACAGTCGGCAGCTTTGCGGTGGCTCTCGCGGTGGAATCTGAAAACGACAAGTTCGCTTTCCGCGTACAACTGAAGCGAAGCGAATGGTCGGATCCGTTGTACTTGGTGAAGGTGGAGGCGCGCTATCCGTCAACTCAACAGCTGCTATATCGCTATTTCCAACCCAAAAGCACACCGACACCAAGAAGAAGCACCTCGGCAAGCAGCTTGCGAGTCACGCAGGAGCTTTCGCAGCGCCACCGGGGCACCGACCGTCTACCGAGACTTTCGATAAGAATGAAATAGTGCTGGCATGGAATGTGGATGCGAAAGACCCCGAACGGAGTATACCGAACGAGCAATACGCGCAGATAGTCGTCGCTTTGCTTGCACAACAATCCAAACGCACGCGCAAGGACCTAGGTGACTTGAATGAATCGGATGATTCCGATGAAGACGAAGCTTTTGATAATTGCGTAGCGGTAGCGGTAGCACCTGAAGTGGACGCGTAAAGCAAGACGGAAAAAAACATGTAAATAATATGTGTATAACGTGTATATAGATTCTGAGTCAAAAGTTCTTTGTGTTTTCACTCCTCCTAGATTTCGAAAAAGTGCATTTGACCTCAATTTTGTACCATAAAACCATTAAATCTAATGCACAACCTGCACTTGCATGTTCTTGACTGTTAAAATGCGGCTTTTTAATCCTATCATGAGGTAAATAAGGCAATATCATTTTCACATGAGAATATCATTTTCATCGAATAGTGTGTTAGAGACCAACGCAGGCTGAGCCACACTAGTTGGGTTGAAAAAGACCCCTTTGGGTCTCACAAGATGTATGTTTCCTTAGGGTTTCGCCTTTGTGCTTGCCGTAGCATCTTAGGCCTGGCCTGGCAAGTTGGCATCGTGGCACCTCACACCTTCGGGGTGAGGTGGTGTCATGGGGAGACAGACTTTCGCCCCCCCATAAAATGGGGGTGACTGTCTCTTCCTGTGTCACCCCTCGCCGTGTAGTGTCACTTGCATCTTGCCTGCCGTCAGTTCAGACCGATAATAAAACACCTAAGTTATTTTATTATCTCATCTTAGTCTCCGTATGTCTCTGCGAGTGCCCGACAGTTCTTGAAGTACAACCTGTGTATATATATATGATATATATATTTCAGGTTCTCCATCATAGGTACATGCTTTTTGTGCAGATCATTACTGAATCAATTGTCACAAATGCATTGAGGTTGCTGTTCTTGCTCCAGCGATAATATGTGAGACGTGTGGACAATGCTCAACAGTGACCAACTGCTATCTGAGCATTGTATGATGCTTTCGGGTCTGGAGATTTCTCCATCCAGCCCTACAGCATGTTGGTTGATTCTGTCCCCATCTATCGCCATCACTTGACATCCAGCTGTTATCGTGATCAAGCTGGATGGTATCTATATTATCATGCACATAGTGGACATTATAGTTGATCATTTCACTTACTGAGTCAGTGAATGTCATCATACATAGTAATGTCAGTGGTGTGTGCATTGTGCAGGCACTTGCTGATAAGTACATGTAAGTGTGTGTGTGTGTGGAACTTTACTACACACTTGTATACAATGGTATTACAATGTACCAAGATAATTCATCATGCAGGATGATTTTGTATACCAAGTACTAATAATCCAACATGATATATATATATATATCAGATTTAGTATTTATTGTAATCCGGCATACTCTCATTTACGATAATGAGTTGCTTGATTTATTTTACATGCAGTTCCGGTGAGCAATCCGTCCAGTAATCCACCATAGAACGTTCATGCTCTTCCCAAATCCTACGTCGGAGCATGACGAGCTAATTATGGTGTTGAGATTACCTTCAGGCACCTTACACTTACATGATTCCAATATAGCTAACATGCACTGTAATATGCCTTGTGCAATGTACAATGTATTGTAATGTGATACTAATATTCCAGTTGTTATTATGATCAAACTGGTAATATGTATTACAGCTGATAGCGTGGTCAAGCTGTATTAGTGATGCATGCACAATTCACAGTGTTGCAGTCACTCAGTATATAATGTATATGTAGTGTAATCTGTAATGCATATATGCTGCATGCACTCATTATATACTGCATGTTGGTGTATACTGCAAGTGAAGTATATGTGCATGTGTGTGTGTGTGCTGCAATCATTGCAATCTCCGCACACTCTAATCTTGCACACATTACTATATTGCTGCTAAGTATTCATGATCTGTCATGTAGATGTACACAACATTCATGCAGTTCAAACTCTTGATTGCAAATAAGTATACAAATCTGACAGTGAATACATTGCAATTAATATCTCAGCAGTCATCAAAGTATTGTGTGGCATGCTGCAATATGGTCATCATGCGTCCATCCATGAGTATCCCTGCGAGTATACAAATATTTTGCAGAGGATATTGACGCGCGCATATGATGCGCAGATGATTGTTGCAACTATATTGACATCGTCATCATAAAACTGCAAAATGATTGTCGTGCGCTGCAAGTGATTTATTGCAATCGTGCGCGCTGTTGACAAAGAGCACATATTGTCGCCATATACTTAGCACATGATACGAGTGCTAGTTTGCGCGCGGATCATGATTCCGCTGATGTTTTCCGTGCCCGCATCTCATACTGCGTAATTCGTACAGCTGCGAATCATTCCTGCGCGTACATATGATTGCCGCGCATACTTCTCGCTGCGAATCGCTTTTGCGCGCATATATGATCGCCGTGTATACATTTCTTACAGCTGCGAATCGCTTTTGCGCGCATATATGATCGCCGTATATACATTTCTTACAGCTGCGAATCGCTTCTGCGCGCATATGTGATCGCAGAGCATTTTTATGCCGCATGCACACCTTTTCGCGCAGTGGATACGACGCTTAGCTGCTGTATACGATTCTGCGAATGCGACGATTATCCTCGCGCACTCTCTTCGCTTTTGTAGCGGTCAGATATATGCAGTATATCAAATATTCGTGCTTATTCGATTGCGTCGCCAGATATGCTTTGCGCTCCGCAACCTGTAAACACAAAATTATTGATATCTACGCGCTGGACTCACACTTGAGTTCTCGTTTCTCGCCTTAACGATCGAATACCAATGATAAGGTAGCTGTCGCTAGCCTTAAGAAATATATGATATAATAGATAGTGCAAGTGTTTATTGAACAGTAAACACACGCACAACTTATGAGCGAGTGATGAGTGCAGACTTCGTCAGAAGATACTGCTCTAGCACAACGCTAGCTCATCTATACCGAATGCCTCCCATCTCACAGATGGTACCGCTATTGGGTTGTGAACCCGAGGCATTGGTTGAACGACTGGTATCGGCAGAACGAATGATGCGTTCGCCCTATGATACCCGCATGCTTGTTCCGCACATGCTAGAAGCGAAGATGATTTCTTCTCCGAACCGTTCGGTACTTCAAGATAGTATCTTGCTTCGCCATCTTCGAGTCCGACTTACGGCCTCTCGATGACAGGTGTCATTCAAGTCTTTCCTTGAATAAATGACAGATGATGTGACTTATCATCTCGATGACATGTACAGTCATAGTCGACCGTATTGACGACTGTCTGTCATTATGATATATGACATGACATGACATGGTATGACATGTCTGACAGGTATGCCACGTATGACATGTATGACATGTATGACACATGTGTCATCGGTCATAACCCTGACAGAAGGCACATTGAGTACCCTCAGTGCAGGAGGGAGGTTCATAAGTTTCTTCAGAGAACCACCGGCATGTCAGAAGCAAAGGTTCAGAAGAAGTGGTGCACTCAGTCTCTCAGATCTGGTGGAGCTACAGTAGCAGCCCAGAAGGTGGACTTCCGGCTCTTCCAGAAGCACGGGGCATGGCATACAACCTCTAGTGCCCACCGTTACATACTGGATTTGTCACGGATCGAAAGATGACAGACGCCCGCAGTCGCGATGTTGGTACGTCGTCGTCGATGTCACACGCATTGTCGATCATCGATCTGTAACAGTCCGATCTGTACGAGTACCACTGAAATGCGCGAAAGGATCATCATCCTCCGCGTAGCTCAGTTGGTTAGAGCGTCGCACTAGAGAAGCGGACGTCACGGGTTCAAATCCCGTCGTGGAGCACTTTCGCCCCATGACGATATATATGATTTGACCCGGCTCGTACAGTGAAAATCCCCGCACCGATTTCAAAACCCTAACATTGGTATCGAAGCGACGGTTCGGAAACCGCCTCAGATGTAACGGCATAAGGCACACGATGTGACCTACGCTAAGATCGCGTATGCTCGGGCACGGCGATGTGACCTGCGCTACGATCGCGTATGCATGGGCACGATGTGACCCGCGCTGATGACGTGGACACATTCCACACACCCCCCGGTACGAGCGGACAAGGTTGGCTGCCACGTCATCACATCTGAGGTCGGACCTCTGAAAAGTAACTCGACACGAATGTCGTGAGGTCACGACACTTTAAAGAGGGGAGATATGTCACGGATCGAAAGATGACAGACGCCCGCAGTCGCGATGTTGGTACGTCGTCGTCGATGTCACACGCATTGTCGATCATCGATCTGTAACAGTCCGATCTGTACGAGTACCACTGAAATGCGCGAAAGGATCATCATCCTCCGCGTAGCTCAGTTGGTTAGAGCGTCGCACTAGAGAAGCGAACGTCACGGGTTCAAATCCCGTCGTGGAGCACTTTCGCCCCATGACGATATATGATTTGACCCGGCTCGTACAGTGAAAATCCCCGCACCGATTTCAAACCCTAACATTGGTATCGAAGCGACGGTTCGGAAACCGCCTCAGATGTAACGGCATAAGGCACACGATGTGACCTACGCTAAGATCGCGTATGCTCGGGCACGGCGACGTGACCTGCGCTACGATCGCATATGCATGGGCACGATGTGACCCGCGCTGATGACGTGGACACATTCCACACAACCCCCGGTACGAGCGGACACGGTTGGCTGCCACGTCATCACATCTGAGGTCGGACCTCTGAAAAGTAACTCGACACGAATGTCGTGAGGTCACGACACTTTAAAGAGGGGAGATATGTCACGGATCGAAAGATGACAGACGCCCGCAGTCGCGATGTTGGTACGTCGTCGTCGATGTCACACGCATTGTCGATCATCGATCTGTAACAGTCCGATTTGTACGAGTACCACTGAAATGCGCGAAAGGATCATCATCCTCCGCGTAGCTCAGTTGGTTAGAGCGTCGCACTAGAGAAGCGGACGTCACGGGTTCAAATCCCGTCGTGGAGCACTTTCGCCCCATGACGATATATATGATTTGACCCGGCTCGTACAGTGAAAATCCCCGCACCGATTTCAAACCCTAACAGGATTCCACCGAGACACGCCTCTCAGTGACTAGAGCCATGGGCTACTAGACTTGCAGTGCAGCCCCAAGTGGGCGGGGGCAGTCATGAGGCTGCTCCCCTTGTTATCTATTATAAGTAAATGTAATGTATTCATCCTTTGGCACCTTACGATCTTGTGTCAGTTCCACTGTTCTGATTGCCCTTTCCCGAGACACCTGTGAGTGTGGGTTTAGTTAGGGCAACTCATTCCGTGCTTGCACGGAGCCCCTGCTGTGCCTGTAGGCACAGTTCAGGTCAATACCCTGCCCTAGGGCAGGGGGGTTCTGTGTTTATGAACACACCCTTTCGGTGAGATTATCAGCAGTAGCTAGCTAGGGGTAGCTGGGGGTAGCTAGGGGTGCTCTGCGGAGCGGAGCTAAGTCGGATAATCGAAAGTTATCTGACGGTGAGGAGCGTCCCTGCCGAAGGCCGGGACGTATCGACGGCAGATAACTTCGGTTATCTGAGTTAGTGGGAGCGGAGCAGAGCGGCTCCATGTGGTGGTGGCCGAAGTTGGCTTCGGCTCCACTCTTTCAGACTTGGTTGTTGTCACTGAGTCCCACCCTCCCACCCTTCTTGATAATTCTAGTGTATTTATTTAATATGTTTGTGATTAGTTTGCCAATTTTATTAATACTGGCTTCTTTAGCAACCACTGTTCTGATTGCCCTTTCCCGAGACACCTGTGAGTGTGGGTTTAGTTAGGGCAACTCATTCCGTGCTTGCACGGAGCCCCTGCTGTGCCTGTAGGCACAGTTCAGGTCAATACCCTGCCCTAGGGCAGGGGGGTTCTGTGTTTATGAACACACCCTTTCGGTGAGATTATCAGCAGTAGCTAGCTAGGGGTAGCTGGGGGTAGCTAGGGGTGCTCTGCGGAGCGGAGCTAAGTCAGATAACTGGTCGAGACCTTCACGAGTACCCAAATGTTCGTGGGCTTTCAGCTTCTTTGCCTTTCCGTCTGAAGACAGTTTCAACAATTTCCATTATTAGAGAGGTTCCGATTTTTGTTCCGGATTACGGATTACGAGTTAACGTCATCGTCGTTATGACGTTAATCGTAATCCGGGATGACCATAACTCGGAATGGACCTGGAATGCGAAATCGGTTCCGAAATCTGTTTCATGAGAATTCCGAACTAGTTAAGGCCGTTGCTGTCGTTTTTTACAAAATGCTGTCGCTTTCATGCCGACGTGGCACGAATGAGGACGGACGAAGAGACGAGACGCAGACGGGCCGTGGGGAAACGCAAAGCAGACAGACGCTCGATCAGAAGAATCTGAACAATATTCTGAATCTACGATTTTGCACGAAGTTTGCACCTTAGTTCGCAACTCGTAATCCGGGACGAAAATCGTCCCGAACGACGTACTGTAAGAATTAACACTGGGATCCCGAAGTTCGGGACGTTGACGTTTTCCCGGATTACGAGTTAAGGTCATCAGTGTCATGCGAAAAAAGGAATCTATGACCTTAACTCGTAACCCGGGATTGCAAATCGGAACCTCTCTATTGACCCGCTCCGCCTCCCCATATACTCGTGAAGGTATCGACTGATTAGACTGATTGATTAATTCAGTCAGTGACATGAGCGACATAAACCAAATCAGTTCATGTCACCGACTGAATACGATGTCACCAACCGAATACCAATTAATTCAGAAAACTCTCTCACCTCGCCCATCACATATATAAATAATAATTTATTGCGGTGGGGGGCGACGTATATTAATATTGCCGCCAGAAGTTAAGGATATCTAATTATATATATGATTTACGGTATATATAATTTATATAACATATTTGCTTGAGATTTCTTGGCGCTTCGCAATAAAGAGGGGGGAGGGGGGTGTCTTGGGGTAGTGGGGTAGCGGGAAGCGTTTTGTGTGTGTGTGGGGGGGGGTCACGAGGTGGAAGCGTTGGGGAGGCGGGTATTGGGGGAGGGAGGGAGCCAGGAGGAATGGGGGCAGCGGTAGACGGGGATATCTAGGGGTAGAGGGGGGGTAAACCAAGCCGCATCGTTACTAATAATAAGTATAATAGCACCGTGACCCCCCACAAACGCTTCCCCGCTACCCCACTACCCCACCCCCCTCCCCCCTCTCTTATTGCGAAGCGCCAAGAAATCTCAAGCAAATATGTTATATAAATTTTATATACCGTAAATCATATATATAATTAGATATCCTTAACTTCTGGCGGTAATATTAATATACGTCGCCCCCCAACGCAATAAATTATTATTTATATATGTGATGGGCGAGGTGAGAGAGTTATGTGACACACCTGCCCTGCAGGTCCCCCCTAGCTACCCTAGCTACCCTAGCTACCCTAGCCAATAATCACATCTGTAAAGCAAGAGCATGTCACGGAAATAGGGTATAGGAGGGCACTAATAATCTAAAGTTATTAGTGCCACAACAAAGACGGTCAAGGCGGAACCGTCAGCGAATCAACAAGAGATGAAACTTATTATTGCCAAAATATATCATGGATCTCAGCAGAAGGGCGGAGGGCGGGAATAATACCCTGAATCCGAAATATGATCAAACACCGGAGCCGAACTCTCTGGGAGTTCGCAACCTTATACTGCCTGACCGGGACCCTCGGTCCGGTGTGTCACATAACCTGAGTTATGTGACACAGCACCTATCGCTCCGCTCTCTGCACTGTGACACATAACATCCCGTTATGTGACACACCTGCCCTGCAGGTCCCCCCTAGCTACCCTAGCTACCCTAGCTAACCAATAATCACATCTGTAAAGCAAGAGCATGTCACGGAGACAAAACAAAGATCAGTCTGCAGGTAATATATACCAATAATAGCCCGCAGGCACACATAATGGCCAGGACACATCAGTGTCACTCCTACAGCACTGTTGCAATTAGTGCTCCACATGCAAACAATCTAGTAGTCAGCTGCCACGGTGACTGCCACCCGCTCCTCGGTGGACGGCTCAATGTACCTCGTGGCTGCCGACGCAGTCATCCAGTGCCCATGCCGCATGAAGTCCTCGAAGGACACCTTACGGGCCACCACAGTGGCACCGCCTGACCGCATGCTCTGGGTCCCGAAGACCTGGCGGACCTCTTCCTCCGTCTTACCAGTACCCTGAGCCACCATGCGGACTATTTCCCGCCTGCACACATGATAGTCCATGTGCCTGCCGTTCAACGGCACCTGAGGATCCCTCACCGCTTTTCTACCGTCCCAACCCTGGAAGAGATTCACAGCTCCTGACAACTGCCCTGCCTCGATGAGTGTCTCTGCTAAGTCCACTGGGCAGAAGTGCTTTCCCGAGCCGCGGGAGACATACACCACGTCACCGTCTCTGTACTGATCATTCTTCCTGTGGCAGAGCAAAAACACCATATGTGTGCTGTAGAACCTCATGGCCCCCACCCAGACCATCTTCATGTCCGAATACCGCAGGCACCCCGCCCACATGACTGCCCCCATGCATGCCACGGTCAGCCTGATGATGGAGAAGCAACCCTTACTGTCTGAATGGTACAACCTGATACCGACTGCCAACAGAGCCACGGGCATGGCTGCCTTGCGGTTCTTCACCCCCAAGCCAAACTTCCTCTTGGCCTGCTCCCTCACTGCCTTGCACAGCTCCGACTTGGTGGGGTTCTGATCTCTCGGAACCAGAGCCACCTCGTGCACTGAAAAAATAGCTCCTGATGCCGTCTTGACCACCGAGTAAGTCTCTGCTCTGTCTGTCAGGAACCGCAGGTACAAAGCCACTGTGACTGCCAATGCTGGGCATGGATCCCGCGGGGGCTGCCTTTCCCTGCACCATCTGGAAAACCTGCCGAATGCTCCCAAGTAGCTGTTGCACCAGCTGCCCACTGCCCTGGTGGTCACCATATCGGTCTTCATGCTCCTCAGCAGCTCCTGCTCCAACGGGTCCCTGGGGCTGACCTCCACCTGCCGCCAGAAGGCCGACTCTAGGTGCCCTCCTGCTCAAGCCGAGTAGTCCACCCGCAGCGCCAACACCCTGAAGTTAGGCGGGCCCACGGCTCTCTCATTAGCCCGACCGGCCCCCGGCAGAAAAAGCGCCTCTGCCGTGTCCCGTGGAAGCTCCCTCCAGTCCCTGATAAAGGGAGCAAAGTTCTGCCCGTCCGGGCAGATAAGAGGCCACCAATGCCTGCCCGTCCAGTACGGCACGATGATTGTAGCCACCGCCGAGAACCTCCTAAGCACCTCCAAGAGCCTGCCGACCATGCCGAAGGGAGGGTTGCACCAGTTGTTCTCCAGCCACCAGTCTGTCAGAGAGAAACAGTCAACGTTCTCCGAGCCCGGGCACCACCACCTGCTGTTGAACCGCGGGAGAAGTGCGTTCTTGTCTGTGCCAAAGCGGTCAACCGTGTGAGGGCCCCACAGACTGTCGAGCCAGTGGAACCAGTGCGGGTTCAGCTGCCAGTCATCACCATCATAAATGCCAGCCAAGTAGTCTGCCTGAGCATTGAGCTCCCGAGGCACCCACACCGGGTACAGGGACACCCCGAGCCTGGTGCACTCCCAAAAAATGTCCACCACAAGCCTGTGCAAGGCGTGCTTGGAACTGCAACCCTTCTCAAGGATCTGGCAGCCCGCCTGGGAGTCTGTGTACAGCTTCAGTGTGCTGCCCTGAACGAAGCCTGAGAAGGACCGAAGAGCCTGCAGGTAGCCAACCATCTCCCTGTGCGTGGAGGAAGCATCTCTCTCTGCCAGTGACAAGTGCCCCCGTGCCACCTGCTCAAGCCTGCCTGTGACTGCCTCGAGTACTGCACCCCAGCCTGTGCCGCCTGCATCCGTCCACATCCTGTTCCTGAAAGCCAAAAATACCGGCCAGATAGGGGCTTCGAATTGCCGCCTCTGCACCGACTGCCAGAACCTGAGCTCCCCTGCCACTGCCTCCGTGAGTGGAATAGGCCTGTCCCACGAGGAGTGACTCTCCACCTCAAAATACATCTCTCGGGAGAACATCTGGCACACCTTGCCTAAAGCCAAAGTGAAACTCTGGATCTTCCCTGCCAGACGGGAAAGTTCTCGGGGTGAGGTCCACTGCCTGCTGAGTGTGAATGCCACCCGGGCCTGAAAGGAGTCCCACTTCTTTTGTGGAACAAAGAAGACTCCTCTTACTGAATCAATGCCGACACCTAAGAACTCAATCAGCTGTTGAAAGTCCAGTGTGGACTTCTCCTTGTTAATCAGGAAGCCACTGTCCTCAACGTCCTGAAGAACTGAAGCCTGCTCAACTGCAAAAGGCCTGCCAGACCGTCCCTGAATAAACAGGAAATCATCCAGATAGTGAACCAAGCCTGCACCCTGCCTCCTCCACCGAGCGGCCAGCTCGTTGGTGATTTTGGTGAAGAAGAAAGGGGCAGGTGCCAGACCGAAAGGGAGGGCTTTGAAGACATAAAACCTGCCCTTCCAGCTAAAAGCCACATATGTGTGAAAGTCACTGTGTAACTCCACGTGGTGATAGCCAGAGGTCAGGTCAAAAGACCACAAGGTGCCATACCAACCGAGCAAGTCCCTCACAATAGCCAGAGACTCATACTTGAATTTCTGGACCACTATGAACGAGTTGACATACCTGCCGTTCCAGATCAGCCTTTTCTTAGGTGGGCTGTCTGGGCCTGTGTCTCTATATGCCACCGCAAGAGGGGAGATAACCTCCGGACGTGTGAACCATTCCTCAGCCGCGCCAGACTGAACCAAGCCTAGCACTGCCTCTGTCACGAACTCCTCCTCTGCCAAAGCTGTCGGAGAGTTGGGAAAGAAACTGCTAGGTGGAGGGCCGTTGATCCACGTGAGTGGCACTCCGAACAGCACCCAGGTCACCACTAGAGCTGAAGCAAAGGACCGCCAGAAGCCTGACCGCTGCCGAAGCCTGCCTGTAATCTTAGGAGCAGCCGTGGAAACTGCAGGGACTGCCGCCTCGTCGAACTCGGACGGGCAGTCGTGGAATTCTGCAAACAAAACTGAACCTACTAAGCTAACTAAAAGAGAGAACAAGGATCGGACGATAAGTACACTGGAAAAACACTCCGTGTCGCGTGCCTAAGTGTGCTATGCTTCCATTTTGAAGATTGAATTGCTGGCAACTCAACGCGGGCAAGCAAGTTCCGCTAAGCGACACGTCACAATCCTGGAAACGTGTGATCGAGTGTGGGTACACTCCGAAATTAAGCACACCGAGCAAACATAAAGCATTGCCACAAAACTGCGTTAAGCAGCTACGAAATCCGTTAACAGCAAGCCACGTTGTGGGCTCTGCAAGCACGATTTGCATTGGATTTACTTACATCGAGACAAATTGAGAAGCAATTCCGACAATTACGTAAGGGCCACTGCCCAATTACCGCGATAAGCAATAATACCGCGGGCAATAAGCCACGCAAGTTCTCTAAGGCGATAAGCCGAAGTTCCATTCGTTGGCACTACTGCCTCAAGGTGAATAACACCTTCTCACTTCCCTTTCCCTTTTCCATTACGATTCTGGGGACAGTTGGGAGAGATATGATTGGGATTGCCACATATGAAACACGCCCTTCCTTGATTGGGCTGCTCGCGATTAGGGAGGTGACGCCCCCCAACAAAAGGCTTGTTCAAATTCTTTTTCCCAGCTTTCTCCTTCTCAATCTTAGCGTAGCGTTCAGCCACTGCCTTCTTGGCTTGCTTGAGCCTCTTTTCTTGCTCCTCTGTGACAACTACTGGCTCTCCCTCAAACTCTTGGGCGGTAGGCCATCCGAATTTGAACGCGATATCTACCACTTGAGCTTGGGTTTCAGCCCAGAGCATACCTTCCTCGACCGCAGCTTTTATCTTCTTGATTTTCGTCAACTCCGCCTCTTCAGCCATTGACGCTGGCTGCTCCAAGCCTTCCAACTGCTGCTTAACGCTGAAGAAGACGTCATCCGCTTTGTCTAGCGTCTCGAACCGCTGGCGCTTGCACGAAAGGTCTTCCGATTTTGATCCACCTTGCTTGGAGTGAACAAAACCGCCTGCGGTCCAAGCTGTGGGGCGCTGAAGCTTACGTTTTTCGGGCGCTCTCGCCCCTACTGACTGAAGAATTGCGTCTAACTTTCCTGGCTGATTCGCGGAACGATTGCGCTGCTCGTGGACAAGCGCAGCGAGATACGATTGGAGATTTTTGTCATCGTCGGAAAGCTTCGGGATAGTCGTCTCATTCAACTTGGCCTTATAGGTTGCGTACTCAACGGATCCTTTTACGGCCACAATCTTTTCTTCTAACTGAGCGTCAGAGATTTCGTCCATACTGCTAAAAAACCGATACACCGAATATATACACCACGCAGAAAATCACAGTTCAAAATAATACCCTGAATCCGAAATATGATCAAACACCGGAGCCGAACTCTCTGGGAGTTCGCAACCTTATACTGCCTGACCGGGACCCTCGGTCCGGTGTGTCACATAACCTGAGTTATGTGACACAGCACCTATCGCTCCGCTCTCTGCACTGTGACACATAACATCCCGTTTTCTGAATTAATTGGTATTCGGTTGGTGACATCGTATTCAGTCGGTGACATGAACTGATTTGGTTTATGTCGCTCATGTCACTGACTGAATTAATCAATCAGTCTAATCAGTCGATACACATACAGTACCTTCACGAGTATCCTCCCCATTCCCGTGGAAAGCTGACTTCCTCTCTCGCGAATTCCTCGGCTCTCTTCAAGCACCTTCCCGTAGCGGTGAACATGGCCACAATCTGCCATGGGGATGTCCTTTTGGTGTTACATCCAAATTGTCATAAAAATTTTTCAAGCGGGCAACAATATTTCGGCAGTTTTCTGAGAATATATGCACGCCGGAGGACGAATCATGATGTTTTTAGCACTACAAATCACGCATGACATCGACACATTGCTAGAGTAGAATTCGGAAGTGCCTCATGGCTGTGGAATCAGATAAAGTATGCAGCCCAAGTATCTCGAGCCGCAAAATGAGAAAATCAGTTGCTGCATACACATAAAGTTGCCGACTCACCCTGCAGGCAGCTTACTTTCTTAAGCACTACATAAAGCATTTGAAGTTCGTGTTTCCTACTGAGAGCGAGCTGGAAGAGCCCAGCTGGAAGAGCCCAGCGACAGGACGTCTGCCTGCTTACTTAGTGTGACGTACTTTCTGCGCACCCGCCTCGTCTTAATAGGGAGCATGGGCATCCTCTCTCAGAAGCACGGTCATACTCTACCACGGCACGATGACTGACTGTCACACTCTACCACGGCACGAGGACCGACTGCCACCTTCATTGCAAGTCTTAGTGCGGCAAAATGCGAATCATCGGAAAGGAGCTTTGCTGCAAGAGAACGGGCTCGCAAGGTTCGGCTTACTTCCCTTGAGTGCTTGAACCTGCTTTGTGCTTGCCACGACGCTAGGCTTTACACCAGTGCTTTCTACAAGTGCAGCCAGCTCTGGGCTCGAGGATCGCGCCCTAAAGCTTTCATCGCCACTCCCGTCTCCCGGCTCTGGACATGTGTTATGGTGACATCTTGTAGACGTCGCGAGCTCCTTCTTATCGAAAGCGACGGAACGCCTTGTGCGTCTAGTTTCCTTAGAGTCAGTTTTAAAGATGTATTTGCACGCCAAGCAGTCATTCGGCACTTGATTGGTTCAAAACCACTCCGTCAGCAGGAGTGCTCACGAAGGTCAAAGAAGGTTTAGGGTTTCACTTGTCGCCCTACAGTATCAATACTGTTGTTGCCGTGTTTTATCTTACTGTAGGGTCTCATGGGTTCCACCTGAATATTGCGGTCTGATGGCTTCTGGACCTTTGCTCCGTACAGGTTCTTTGTATCACCCGGAGCGCTATGTGCTGCTGATATGCTATTTCCTTGGGAGCTCCGTGCAAACGTGTGCACATACAACAGATGTGTGTTGGATATGGAATCATGCTGGAGATCAGGTCACATTCTATGTTGGTACTTGGCACAGTGATAATAGCGAATGTACCGTGTATGAGCGTCTGGATGCCGACAACAATACAGATTCATGCAATCAACAAGACAATCAAATGGACCCTTCTACTTGCAAGTTTTGCCCCCTTCACGTCAGAAACTCCGAGGGGACACGCACCTACCTCTTCACTGGAGTGCAGGTAGGCCTCCAGCCTGCTGTCATATCGTGCCACCTTTCCACTGGAGTGCAGGTAGGCCTCCAGCCTGCTGTCATCTCGTACTACCGAAACACGTTCAGACGTTCACTTAATACGTGGCATTGGCTTGTAGCCGTAATTCTCAACTGGAATCGTTCTGCGTTGCCTCTGGAACTGTCTAGCACAAGGTTACTACACCCTAAGCCGGTGATTTCGTTGCCTCTGGAACTGTCTAGCACAGGGTTACTACACCCTAAGCCGGTTATTTCGTTGCCTCTGGAACTGTCTAGCACAGGGTTACTGCACCCTGTAATGGTTGGCTTCAAGCTGCCCTGAACTGCTCCAGTCTAGCACAGGGTTACTGCACCCTAAGCCGGTTATTTCGTTGCCTCTGGAACTGTCTAGCACAGGGTTACTACACCCTAAGCCGGCTATTTCGTTGCGCAACGCCGACTCGTGACCGCCCTAACGATGCCGATACACATGGCAAGGATGAATGTCCACCGAGTATTGAATGCTGTGTGACTGGGGCGACAACAGACGGAAGTTGATAGTTCGATAGCTGCATTGTGGACCTGCCGTGGCTTCTGCCCGTACGGAGATCAAGGCTCTCAAGGGGCTACGAGGTGCGCTGTTGTGCTGCTCTGTCAAAGGATCTCTAGCCGCACGGGTTATCATTTGCCAATCAGTTTTTCTGCGCCGAACAGATGTATGCACGACTTTCTTCAGTTCACACGCCTTGGAACAAGTGAGTATAACTCAAGACGTGAAGTGACTAGGTGGGAGTCTCATGGAAAGCATGTGTGATGCTCCTTGACTGGACTACCCACGGTTCACACACAAGACCACTACTTCAATTACTTTGCCACGCTGCTGTGCTAATTTCGGCCAGTGTTGTAAGCTCAACTTGTCAGAACTTGAGCTAAGTCATACTTCCGCTTGCAACCTTACTACAGTATTTGCATGCCCCACCTCACCACTGGCACCAACATTCTTCACCTCCTCGGTCTCCTGCCCAAAGTGGGGGGTCTTCCGCCTCACATTTTCCACATACTTTCCACCTTCTTCCAACTGGCAAAGCACTGTAACAAGCCCCCTCATATCGAGAGGGCGGAGCAGAATATAGTGCTATCTCACACTCTGAATATGAGATCGGGCGCTCCAAATGCACAGCCCACAGGAGCAGGCATCCCAGTCTGAGCCTCATCGCTAATTCGCCTAACACTCTTGGCTTAGGCTCTTATTCTTGAACAACTCCTGCGTCACGTCCCGCCTGGTAGAACCTTCAGACCTGTAGCTTCATGCAGCCGCCACAGGCCCCCCTAGGCGAGTCTCTCATCCTGGAGCAATTCATACATCTGCCACTTGCGGCATACCCGAGATGTTTGCCTATCTATTGGATTATTTATAGGTACAGATATCCCTACAAGGCGCCAACTGCCCTTCACTTCTACAGGCGTACATCGGCCCCCAGACATTCTTGGCTTACTTCTTATTGATGAAGGTGAGAGGTCAGCCAAGATTGACCCACACGGCGGGGCCAGCCGAAGCTAAGTTGCAGAGCGAGGACAACAGCATGGACCTGGTGGGCGGACTTTTCAGTATTTGAGAGCTGCCAGACTCAGGCAGCTCATTGGCCAGCTGTGGTGCCTCTGCAGTGACGCCCCTTTTCCCACTCCGCTGGCTTCCTCAATGACCCCCCCATCACCTCTCACGCCTTCTGCATGGCCGTATGCAGGGACCAGATGTGATGGCACGTGGCATTCGTGCCGGAGGTCCATAGCTCTCCCCTCCGTCAACGTCGGACGTGGTTCCCTCATGTCCTGCCAGCCTTGTGCGAACACCCCAAACCGGGCCGCGCAGCTCTTCCTTCCCTTCCTTGCCTGCGCAGCCTCCCAAGCCCCGCTCTGCACGTTCCCTCCAAGGCACCGCCTCAGCAGGACGGCGCGCGCCAGCTGGCGTGCCCTCAGTGCCTCCAATAGCCTGGCCGTCAGGGCATGCAAGACGCCCCTGTAAGAGGCCCCCCAGGCTCCCTGCTGATACCTGCCTCGCTGGCAAGTGCGGCATGTGCAGGTGCCTCCGCAGTGCCTCAAGCTCCGTCTTCCCACTCTGAGCGGAAATTTTGCAAAGCGGCTTTCGCTCTGACCGCGCATCGAGGTCTGTCACTTGCGGTGCCATCGTGTTAAACAATGTAGTCTGATGCTGCTGGGCTCAACGCCCTGCATGGTTTCCCCCACAAGCAGTGGGCGAAGTGGGCTTGCTCCTTCGCCTGCCGCGGGCGACGGAGCTGAGGAATTGCCAACCACCTCTTCATTTCATGATAGCCTGCAAATTTTGATCTTCTACTTTAACAGGAAAACGCGAATAATTTTTAGTGTGCCACTCAGGGATTTCTCCGCAAGGAAAAATCCCTGAGCGAAAAATCTCTGCGGGAAGAGCTGGGGGATTCAGCTAGCGGAGCCTCTAAAGACCAGGGGTGTCAAGGGCCTCAATCTGTCGCCATATTTTAGGGTTTTAGGTTTTAGGTTATGCCCCAA
>LGRX02029893.1:0-13057 GCA_001247695.2 Cymbomonas tetramitiformis
AACAAACATCTGGCAATCGCACGAGCGGAGCGCCAGAAGTTCTACAAACATGGTCGTAAAGCGAATATGACCAAGAGCATTTCCATGAATAAAACTTGGCATAAGTATGCCTCGGTGATCATCGATGGCATGACGCAGTGGACCACCCGACTGCCACACTTTCGACGTATCCCTAAACATCTGGACTCTAAGGACTTCCTTGACGTACACAACATGGGGAGCATGATCGAGAACGTGGGCCGCTTCATGGATTTCAACTACGCCAACTTCAAGGACGATGCGAACTTCCTTGTCAACGTTTTGCACCGGGATATCCTCCGCATTCAAGAGCATCGACGCAACGGGGACGGGGAAAATTCATACCCGATGCCGGAAGTATTGTATGTACAGCTTGACAATGTGAGCACCAACAAGAGCAAGTTGATGTTGGCATACGCAGCTTGGCTGGTTCACACGGACGTCTTTCGCAAGGTGAAGCTCAACTTTCTGTTGGTGGGACATACGCACGAGAACATTGACAAGATGTTTTCACGCTTCTCCGTGCGTCTACGACGCAAGCAAGCTTGGACGCTCGACGAGATGATAGAGGTCGCACAAGAATGCTTTACGGATGGTGTAATATGCGAGCACACCGAGAAGATCTTCGACTTCAGCTCTTGGTTTGATGGTCTCGTCTTCGATTGCCACAATATTTTGGCACAGCAGGCTTTCAAGTTCAAGAAGAACGAGCACGGCGAAGTGGGCATGCAGTACAAACAATATTCCATTTCACCCAAATGGTTACCCGAGACTCCATTGCCAAAGCTTGCTTCTACACCCCCTGTCGCGGGGCCTGGATACATCAAGCCGATTCCTTTTACCGAAGAAGGCATCGAAAAGCTTGAGCATACCTTACAGGCGTTGAAGGACATTTTGGGCACAAAGCTCACGGACGTGCACGAAAAGTTTTGGCGCGAGGATGTCATCGAGAAACAGCGCCACCTAACTGCTGGTGGAGAATGTCAAGCGCCCGCGATACCCTTCCAGCATCCCGAGAAAATCGCCATCGAGCGCAATGCCACCTTGGTTCGACTGATAGAGGCGCCCGCGTTGGCGATAGAAGCTGCCGGGGCTGCCGCCGTCCCCGCTATACCGGTGCGCATCCAACGCCGAATTGATCGAGCGCCGATAGAAGTGTACAACGGTAAACGGAAACACCAAGGTCGAGCCCAAAAGCGAGCAGAGCAGTACGTGGACAACGCCCAGTGGGAGGTCACCTACGGCCAGATGACAGTCGGCAGCTTTGCAGTGGCTCTCGCGGTGGAATCTGAAAACGACAAGTTCGCTTTCCGCGTACAACTGAGGCGAAGCGAATGGTCGGATCCGTTGTACTTGGTGAAGGTGGAGGCGCGCTATCCGTCAACTCAACAGCTGCTATATCGCTATTTCCAACCCAAAAAGCACACCGACACCAAGAAGAAGCACCTCGGCAAGCAGCTTGCGAGTCACCCAGGAGCTTTCGCAGCGCCACCGGGGCACCGACCGTCTACCGAGACTTTCGATAAGAATGAAATAGTGCTGGCATGGAATGTGGATGCGAATGACCCCGAACGGAGTATACCGAACGAGCAATACGCGCAGATAGTCGTCGCTTTGCTTGCACAACAATCCAAACGCACGCGCAAGGACCTAGGTGACTTGAATGAATCGGATGATTCCGATGAAGACGAAGCTTTTGATAATTGCGTAGCGGTAGCGGTAGCACCTGAAGTGGACGCGTAAAGCAAGACGGAAAAAAACATGTAAATAATATGTGTATAACGTGTATATAGATTCCGAGTCAAAAGTTCTTTGTGTTTTCACTCCTCCTAGATTTCGAAAAAGTGCATTTGACCTCAATTTTGTACCATAAAAACCAGTAAATCTAATGCACAACATGCACTTGCATGTTCTTGACTGTTAAAATGCGGCTTTTTAATCCTATCATGAGGTAAATAAGGCAATATCATTTTCACATGAGAATATCATTTTCATCGAATAGTGTGTTCCCCCGAGCAATGTTCGTCCGCCCTAATCATGGGGGTGGGGTTGACACATGCCGGGCCCCTCAGAGCCCGGGGGCCCATCCCGACAGTCATGACCACTTACAACAGGTTGCACGGCAGCATACGGCGTCTCATCAGCTTCCCTGCCCACTATCTAGGCGAGGTTGCTGGCCGTGCCGGAACTAACAGTGATGCGCAGCTATCGGGAAGGCGAAGACCGGTTGGTGAACTATCGGCCACTGGGACGGCTTGAGACACACAGGCAACTGTGGGGATGGGACCCCAAGTAGGAACAGTGCAGCACGACAGTTGCAGCGCAAGTGTGGAGCGCATTGCTCAAGTTCGTAGCTTCCTCGCAAGGCATTCAGTGCTTCAAGTGCTTCAGTCCCATAGATTTGATGCTAGGGATAGGAGGTTGCAGGCGCAAGTCGGTGGCGAGTGCGCAGGTCGGATGACGGCAATCCAGTTTATCATTCTCAGCGCCTTGGGACAGCCCTTGGGGATTCCGGCCGTGTAGTGGGTGGGCAAGCTCTCTTGAGACCAGGCTCTAGGGCGGGTAGAGGGCAGCGGGGTGGTCCCGAGTGTGGGCTTGGTGGTGAAGAGGTGGCTCGAGTGGCTCGAGGGGCAGAGGTGCGCCGGCTTCAGAGACACAGCAGCAGTTCGCCGGCAAGGCAGTTGCAGATGGGCTCAGGTGGCCCAGTGAGGCTCAGGGAGCAGAGGGGCGGTCCTGCGCGTAGGCTTGGTGGGGGAGAGATGGCTCGCGCAGTTCAGGGGGCAGGGATGAACCGGCTCCAGTGACACGGTAGCAGCGCCCCGGCAGTGCAGATGCAGAGTGGCGCAGGTGGCTCAGTTAGGCTTAGGGGGTCCCATTCTTCACTAGTAAGGGAGAGTCCGGATAAGTGCCCCGAAGTGTGTGCTGAATCCTTTGATCCCCGGCGTGGGTACGTAGTGCAGCCGGTCTTCTGTTGCTACGGTGTGCCAAGGGAGTCGGTCCAAGGATAAACATGCACACATCATAGTCAAAACTCAGTTGCCGTGCATTTGAACTTCGGTCTTCCCCCCAACCTATCTCGTGCACCCAATGTGGAAGCGTGTCTAGCAAGTATTGCCGACGTGGACAATGGATGGGGGGAAAAATACACACTTGGGAATCAAAGTGCTCCCCAATTAAATCAAGGGAGCATATAGGGTGAATGCCACAATCCATCCCCAGCCTTCTTCTTTTAGCAAAGGCAGAGTAGTCCGCAGTGTTCCCGTTATCAGAGATACGGTCTGCGGTGCTACGATGCCACACACTTAATCAACCAAGATGTGGTTGATGCACGCTCCTACGTCGTCACACCAATTTATGGAAATATTGATATGCGCAAATGAATGGTTGAATGGATGTTGAACTAATTCCCACATGCAAGTGCAAGTGCGACAAATACCACATTAGATGCACTGTACGCCAAACCACATGTAAGAGACTTGTCAGAGATAAGCAAATCACAAGTACCAAAATTTTCAGAGATAAGCTAACGGCGACGCTACAAGAGGAGGCTAACTCAAGTAAAACTTCCGCGCTCCGAAATCTTGCTGTGCGATTCGAGTCCATGCCGATGAGCAAGCCATGCATGAAGCGCCTGCCACGTCATGCGTCAAAACCACACCCTACAAATTTAGAACATTGTGTCTACCTTGTGTTTACCTTGTGTTTCGAGCCAAGTAGGGCCCTACTTGGGCAATGTCGGCAGTAAAATGGCAAAACCAGCCAAAATCGGGTGAAATGAAGTTTCCGATAGTTTGTTTTTTATTGTTGATATCGATGGTTTGGGTCGATGTAAGACATATGGAGCGAAGTTTTGGGTGGAATGGCTTTGGTAACCTCACCTTTTGAGGCCTCAAAGTTGTGCTACTCGGTACCTGCCCTGTACTTGGGGCTGTACCTGGGCTGTACTTGAAAACATTGGAAAAAAATATTTTTGGAATCTGTTTTTTTTGGGCTATTACGCTTATTTAGTCCTTACTATGGACAGTCTCCAAAGATTTAACGGAAAAAACATTTTACACTTCCTGTTACAGCACCTCAAAGTTAGGTCAGTATGGGCATTGGGTAGGTAAGGGGTAAGTAGGGGGCAATACCTACCCTGTACCTGGGCTGTACCTGGGCTGTACTTGAAAACATTGGAAAAAAATATTTTTGGAATCTGTTTTTTTTGGGCTATTACGCTTATTTAGTCCTTACTATGGACAGTCTCCAAAGATTTAACTGAAAAAACATTTTACGCTTCCTGTTACAGCACCTCAAAGTTAGGTCAGTATGGGCATTGGGTAGGTAAGGGGTAAGTAGGGGGCAATACCTACCCTGTACCTGGGCTGTACCTGGGCTGTACTTGAAAACATTGGAAAAAAATATTTTTGGAATCTGTTTTTTTGGGGCTATTACGCTTATTTAGTCCTTACTAAATGAGTAAAATAGTCCTTACTAAATTAAGGCCCTACTTACCCTTGTTTATGTATAGACATGACCATATTTACCTTGTACTTGAGTATAGATACATGATAGGTAGGGCCCTACCCACCCTTGTTTATGTATAACCATGGCCTTACCTGACTAGTACTTGAGTATAGATACATGATAGGTAGGGCCCTACCTACCCTTGTTTATGTATAGACATGGCCATACCTACACTGTACTTGTATATAGATACATGATAGGTAGGGCCATACTTACCCTTTTTTATGTATATACACAAACTGATGCTATCTATTTACACTACACAAATGCCATGTCGTACTGCAGGCCTAAGTACTAAGCAAGCTCGTCCTCGCTAGGATTTTCATCCTGGACATTCTGCTCGAAGAAATCTGCTCGAGGGTCAAGAACCACCGCAGGTTGCATGCAAGGATGCTTCACAATTACTACTTGCGACGCGATCTGATCTGCGAGCATGAATGGCTCTGTGGTATCGAAGACGGTGTCAGGGTTCTCGGGGTCATCGCAAAAGAAACAGCCAGTGACGCTGTCCGGGCCAACTATGGAGTTCATCCGGTTATACATGGCGATCTTCGCTTTTGTCGGCTTCTGCAGCCAAGCCGCCTTGACAAATATGTACTCGACCCCACCAAGCTTGATGGCATAGACGTCTTCAAGACGGGCAAGCCTGGCACGCATGTATAATTGAGGAATTAGTTTGCAAAAACTACTGGAATCGTCTGAACATGGCCATGTTTACCCAGGGTATCTAAAGAAACTAGGTGAACATGGCCCTGTTATCACAATACATTACTAGGTAGGGCTAGAACATGGCCATGTTTACTCATTAATCATAAGCAGAAAGGCACGCACCTATCAGTCTCTTCCTCTTCACTTGTTCCACGCACGCGTTCGATGAAAAAGAGCGGAAATAACACTGGACAGTTTTGAACTTCTTGTCCACAGCAGCGATGCGGAATCGCATGTTACCCACTTGTACCTTGTTAAACCTGCGGCACTTTGTGGGGCAACCACGCAACAACTCGATTTCGTCGGGAGTGAATGGTCGTCCGAGCCAAGGAGTCGGATCTTCGTCGGCGGCTAGACGGCATGTCATCCTCCTTTGCAGTCCTTTCTTCAAGCCACGACCGCCTCTCTTGACCCTGCGAATCACCTGAGTGATTAGTTTGTGGAAACGTGGATGGAAATCATGCACGAACTTGGCCATGTTTACTTAGTGTTTCATTCAGGCATTGATTAGATGAGGCCTTACCTTGTTCGTAAGTCCTCATGATATGCATCAAGCAGGTCTTGCAACCGTCGGTAATGCCCCACATTGGTGCGCATCCAAACATCGATGCACGCTCGCTCGCCTTCGGT
Organism: Cymbomonas tetramitiformis; assembly: GCA_001247695.2. Taxonomy (NCBI): domain Eukaryota; kingdom Viridiplantae; phylum Chlorophyta; class Pyramimonadophyceae; order Pyramimonadales; family Pyramimonadaceae; genus Cymbomonas; species Cymbomonas tetramitiformis. Next base: position 5,863 of record LGRX02029893.1, read on the forward strand.
CAATGTGTGCTTCTTCCCTTTATCGGCCACAACAACGCGGTCCCGTACAAGAGCGGGGACGACAAGTGGCCGTGGAACTTCGTTGCGAAGTGCCATAAGTAACCCTCGTACATACTGAATGGTCTTCTGCCGCCCCATTCCGTTCATGATGCTCTGCACCGGGAAGGCATTGTTCTTCACCCACCTCCCGATTTTGCCATTTAAGGACTCGAATACGAACATCCAATACTCGCGAACCGGCCCGAGGTCTCGAAGTTGGTCTACCGCACGTGACACAATAGATGTGTGTTGAGGACCCACCAGTGAGGGCTCGTCCCATGTCGCGAGCTCTCCATGGTGACGAGCCACTCTCTAATGTACTTGTCAAGTGTCGGCAGCTCCTGAATCCCCATGTTCACCATCAACAATAGGTAGGTAGGGCCATGTCCCACTATGTTCCTAGAAGGTCATGAACGGGTATGGCCATGTCTAACCATGTTCCTAAGGGATAATGGTCAAGTATGGCCATGTTCACTCTGTAAACTAGGTGGGCATCGCCATGTGCATTCAGCCTTCACACAAAATGTAAATTCTTGGTGACGCGACAGGGAACATGAGAGCAAGGTACCAGAGAACCGCACCTTCAGATCGATCTCGTGGGCCGTGATTTCCCGGACTATCGTTGAAAGTTGCCCCACCAAACGTGCGAGTGCATTGGGTGAGTCATCGTCCCTTGGCCATGCCGCGAGGATCGCGAAAAGTCCATTCTGAACATCACCAAATATTCGTGGGCTTTTAGCTTCTTTGCGTTTCCGTCTGAAGACAGTTTCAACAATTTCCATTGACCCGCTCCCCATTCCCGTGGAAAGCCAACTTCCTCTCTCGCGAATTCCTCGGCTCTCTTCAAGCACCTTCCCGTAGCGGTGCGCACGTCGACAATCTGCCAAGGGGATGTCCTTTTGGTGTAGTTGCCATTCGCATCTGCTCAAGTGTCGGACCCGCCCATAATTCACGTATGGATGCTAAACTTTTGAACAAACCGGACAGAACTGCCTACATATGGCCATGTTCAAGCATGTTCATAAGCCAAAACGGCTGGACACAGCCATGTTTACATAGGTTTCGCTGGATGGGTTCACGTCGGGTCAGGCCTATGGAAAGGGAAAAATACCAGTTGCCCACCATGTGGGTTTAATGCCTTGAGATTTCGCCCACGTTCGCGTTTTCTTGTCAAAGTCAGTTCCCATCACGGCGTCAAGGACGTGCTCTCCAAGATTCTTGATCAAGTGCATCAAGTCGATGAGGTAGTCCTTGGCCTCATCCCAATACGGCAAGCGTGAGAATTCCGAAGGAAATTTTATACCGGTAGCTTTTATCATCGTCTCGAGATCCTTCATCGTGAAGTGTCCGCTTTCCTTAAGCGTTTGGTGCTGCGCCGCGTGGTGCCGTATCTCGGCATCCGTTCTCTTTTGAAACTCTGCGGGACCTGCGATGCAACAGGGTGAACATTGCCCTACCCATCATCGAAGCCGTCCGAACATGGCCATATCCGGTCATGTCTACACGTGGGTATGGCCATGTCTATGAAAAAAACTAGCACAGCATGGCCATACTTAACCAATATCTGTCGCTTGCGTGCAGTACATCAAGGGAATACCAGAGAAGGTTGTTTACCAGGCTCGGCTTCCGTGCGGAAGGTATACCGCATCCCCAACAGACTATTGGGGATACGTGAACCATTATGCATGTTTTTAGACGGTGTTTTTCTGCTACTATTCTCCGTTTATAGACGACGGGTGACCTGCCACGTCATCATAACGCGCAGTGTAATGCAGACACGTGGCAGCCACGTAGGTTGCGATATGCGTTTATGCGGTACGGTATGCCTTTATTATGCTGTTTGCTATTGTGGTTCGTGTGATCATCGAGCAATCAACAGAGAGAGATCTATTTTTTGATTGGGTGTGTTCATAAACACAAGGCCCGCGTCAAAAACGCGGCTATACAACTATCATCACACGGGTATTGTTGCATGAACGTTGTCTATTCGTTTAATTACAAGTAGGATGTTTGCTAGTCGTGTTAGTAGTGTTACTATATGGTTGCTCATAAATGTTCGATAGTGAATTTTCCGTGCCGTGCCAAATGGTCATGTTGTCTGCCGATTTGATACAAATGACTAGCTACATGATTTCAAAGTAATTGCCATCATTATTGCTCCAGACACGACAGAGAGTCGGTGGCATCTCATTGGCACATCATGGCATTTTAGTTGTCTTCAGTCTTCCATTATTCCAAACGGACCAACTCGGGATCATGCTTCTCAACGAAATAATGATACCGCAACACAAGGTTTGGGAAAACATCGGGATTTTCAATTTTGGATACGGGAGGATTGCCGGCCAACAATCCTGCATTGCACTGTGGGCAATCGGCCATCAATTATTTTAGCGTAGGCATCGCATGCCGCTCGTACTCGCCGATTGTACCTGGCTCGAATAAAGGGGAGAACATGTTTTAGTAACACGTATTTATGTCAACCATCGGGCAAGCTAGATGCGCATCAATCTTCTTGGAATGGTGGTAGGAGGTGGGTGGATGGTGAACGAAAGTGAGAAATGGATAGCGATGTCGCGAAAGCAAGCTTTATATAGTGTGTATGTGTGTGCCGATTTTCCAGTCTATCGGATCCCCTCCCTCAGTCAGGTCGGATCGAAGGCCCTCGTGCTCCTAGGGATTCCACTACACCACAAGCGGAGTCGCACCCCGACCAAAGAATGTATAGCGTGGGAATATATATATATGTGTGTGTGTGTGTGTGGTGAGGCACTAAGTAAACATAGGTAGCAGCATGTCACGACCTAATATAGATATGTCGCAAAAGCCATAAGTCAGCAACCAATGGTCGTAGCGTCGTACATCATAGTAGAGTGTTGCCATTACATTGCAAAGTACTTAGTATTACTTCTAGGCAAGAGATCCCGAATCGGTTCACTCTACGCCTTTCAGACGCCGGAAAGGAATTATATAATCTATCAGCTCCCAGTATACCCCGTGCGTCTTCGTCATTCATTGCGTCCTGGCACATGAATATTTCGCAAGAACAGCGCATACACGCGAAATGTTCGTTATGGTCATTTATCGCAACAAGATACGAGCCAGCATTAAACCATGTGCGGACGTTGGCAGGAAGATCACAATAATCGCATTTCATGACGAGTTTGCCTTGGGGTTTTCAGGTAGCGTTTGGGCTATGTGTGGTCAGTTCTGAGTAGTGTAGAGCTGAAAAGTGAGTTGTGATGACAAGCGAGGTGAGTGCCTTTATACCTGCTCAACTAAGGCAATCGCAACTGATACAGTACTCGTCAAAAGGTGTCGTTTCGTCTTCTGGTAACAATAGACCAATATGTGGACACCATCGATCGGAATAACCATTAATCGCAGAGTCGTCCATCCATGCTTCACCCCATGCATATTCAGCGCGATCGGGACAGAGGTGCGGCTGTACCAATTCAAAAAACAGATAAACCCGAGTTCGCCGGGTAAAGCGCCACATAGCCATTATCATAGCATGCCTGTGAGCATCGGAAACAGGGCGGTTTGCCATCGTCATCAAATTCCACTGGTGCAAATTGCATACGGGGCATGGTCGGTGCACCATCTCATGGCGGTGAATGGCATCTACATCGACACTTGCGCGATTCCGATGCACACCAAACCTGAACACTGAAGGCATCACAATGATTGTACGATTCGCAGACGGGTGCGTCGCTCAGCAGTCAGGGTTTTATCTGGATTCCCTCTATATCACACGTGCAATGAGGACTGCGTGTCTCCTGTTGTTACGGGCTCCCATCCGGTATTACAGTACGTATACGTAGGAGCTCGTCCGCCAATAGCAGAACACTAAACGCGCACCCCCCCCTGGAACTGTTGGGAATTCAACCCAAGCTGTGCGGGGTTCGTCCCAACTCAGACTGCAGCCCCAAAAGTACCGTTTGATGCCAGGACCAATATTGCACAGAATTATGCACACGTAAGCAACTCCTTGTCTGTTTTAAAACGCCAAGCAAACTGCGCAAGGCAAAACATAGGAGACTCCGCAGGTTGCCGCGAGCTTGCTACACCCTATGTATAGAACAATTTTCTCGGCGCCGGGGATCACAATTTCCGTCACCCTCCCCAAAACGAATAACAGTAACGGTATAATGAAATGACAAAAAGCAGCTCAACAGCTGAGGTCAAACCGGTGTGTCAGTGTGTGTGTGTGTGGGGGGGGTATTTCTTTGCCGTACTGTATCCTCTCGGCGGGTGTCTTTCTAGTAAGAACTCTGGTGCAGACAAATCTGCACGTAGACATAAAGGAGCACCAGAGTTAGAGGGGGGAGCTGCTGGATTGGTTAAACCCAAGAACACAGAGGTTCATTCAGCCAGAGAAATCTTCTCTGGACGCGCTGATGCCTTTCTTTCAGTAAGAACATGAAACCCTTCGGGCCAGGCCAACAAAGCTTCTGATCAAGTTTGACTTGAGGCGATGCAGTGCAGAGTGAAACCGAAGAGTTGCCACACGCCTGGCACCTGTGCAACTAGATCCCGTCCGTGGCGAGCTATCTCCCATAAATGCGCCTAAACAGGGCGCTGCACGCTCGGCAGTGTATGCAAATTTGCAGATAAAAAAATGTTTTTGACTGACTTGAAAATGAAAATGTTGCATGCCTGCCGCCTTTATGAGTGTTCCATTTATTGTCGCGCAAGGGTGGGGGGAAGATTTCATTGTTTTTGTCCGGAGAGAGGGTGTGGCGTGGTGACATGATGGTGCTTGCCACTGCTGATTAACACTGTGCATTGACATCTAAATGTCCACTGGGGTGGTGGGGAGTGAACTGCCATACCCCCTCCCCCCCCCCGGTTTGCGACAATGAATGGAACAACTCTTAGTTGCCAAGCGATCCCCCATACGCATATTCCATCCATGGTGTGCCGAGGGTCGACGGGGAGCCACCGTTGCTGTACAATACGCCACGGGTTGCGGCCGGGAGCCGCCGTTGCGTACGATGGCGACCAAAGTTGGAGTTGAGGCCTGACACAATCCACATTGTCATAATCCCAGAAAATGGCACATGTTTGATACCATGCCATCAGGAATGAGATGGGGGGAGCGGGCAATGGTTTCATTTGAAAATCTCCTACATGCCCAGCGCGTTCCATCCATAATGTACCAAGGGTTGGCGGGGAGCCGCCGTTGCGTACGGTGGCGCCCAAAGTTGAGGGCGGAAACAACAACCCACAGTGCCCGAAAATGTCGCATGTTTGGTGCCACGCGATCGGGAGTGGGATAGGAGGGAGGGTGATATATCTATTTGGAAATCACCTTCATGCTCAGCACAGTCCATCCATAATGTGCCGAGGGTCGGCGGGGAGTCACCGTTGCGTACGATGGCGACCAAAGTTGGGGTTGAGGCCTGAAACAGCGCACAGTGCTGGGAAATGTCACATGTTTGATACCATGGCATCAGGAATGAGATGGGGGGAGCGGGCAATGTTTTCATTTGAAAATCACCTGCATGCCCAGCATGTTCCGTCCATATTGTACCAAGGGTTGGCGGGGAGCCGCCGTTGCGTACGGTGACGCCCAAAGTTGAGGGCGGAAACAACAGCCCAACAGTGCTCGAAAATGTCGCATGTTTGGTGCCACGCAATCGGGAGTGGGATAGGAGGGAGGGTGATATATCTATTTGGAAATCACCTACATGCTCAGCACAGTCCATCCATAATGTGCCGAGGGTTGGCGGGAGCCACCGTTGCGTACGATGGCGACCAAAGTTGGGGTTGAGGCCTGAAACAGCGCACAGTGCTGGGAAATGTCGCATGTTTGTTGATACCATGCGATCGGGCATCAGATGGGGGAGCGGGCAATGTTTTCATTTGGAAATCACCTACATGCTCAGCACAGTCCATCCATAATGTGCCGAGGGTTGTCGGGAGCCACCGTTGCGTACGATGGCGACCAAAGTTGGGGTTGAGGCCTGAAACAGCGCACAGTGCTGGGAAATGTCGCATGTTTGTTGATACCATGCGATCGGGCATCAGATGGGGGAGCGGGCAATGTTTTCATTTGAAAATCACCTACATGCCCATCACGTTCCATCCATAATGTGCCGAGGGTTGTCGGGGAGCCGCCGTTGCGTACGGTGGCGCCCAAAGTTGAGGGCGGAAACAACAGCCCACAGTGCCCAAACATGTCGCATGTTTGGTGCCACGCCATCGGGAGTGGGATAGGAGGGAGGGTGATATATCTATTTGGAAATCACCTTCATGCTCAGTACGGTCCATCCATAATGTACCGAGGGTTGGCAGGGAGCCACCGTTGCGTACGATGGCGACCAAAGTTGGGGTTGATTGAGGCCTGAATCAGCGCACACTGCGTGTTGGGAAATGTCGCATGTTTGATACCATGCGATCGGGCATCGGATGGGGGAGCGGGCAATGTTTTCATTTGAAAACCATCTACATGCCCAGCACATTCCATCTAAGTTATGCCGAGGGTTGGCGGGGAACCATGGTTACATATGGTGGCGCCCGAAATTTGAACTGACGTATGTACAGGCATAACTTGCACACCAAAATGCCCATAGAAGTCGATCGGCAAATTTTTTGAAAATTCTGAGATAATTTCTTCATAAAATGTACATATGGAGAAAACGAAAATCGAAAAAATGGGTTTGAAAAAAAAGTGGGCAACTCATCTTAGGATGAGGTGCCCTCCGCACGTTGGCAAAAATAGGCAAAATTGGGGGGGGTGGAGCAAGACTCTGTCGGGCAACTCATCCGCGGATGAGTCGCCCCGTGGGCGAGACAATCGACGGGCAAATCATCCGCGGATGGGCTGCCCGTGGACGAGAGAGATGAGGGCGACTCATCCGCGGATGAGTCGCCCCGTGGGCGAGACAATCGACGGGCAAATCATCCGCGGATGAGCTGCCCGTGGACGAGAGAGCTGAAGGGCGACTCATCCGCGGATGAGTCGCCCCGTGGGCGAGACAATCGACGGGCAACTCATCCGCGGATGAGGCGCCCTGTGGGCGAGAGAGCTGAAGAGCAACTCATCCGCGGACGAGTCGCCCTATGGTCGAGAGAGTTGAAGGGCGACTCATCCGCGGATGGGTTGCCCCGTGGGCGAGAGAGCTGAAGGGCGACTCATCCGCGGATGAGCTGC
>LGRX02029894.1:0-29422 GCA_001247695.2 Cymbomonas tetramitiformis
AAAGGTTCAGCCCCTGAATAAAAGTTAAGGGGTAGTATCCTACAAACAGCCCCTGAATACACGTTCAGCCCCTGAAGACAAAATTCAGCCCCTGAAGAAAAGTGAAGTAGAGCGAAAATACAGCCCCTGTACAGGGCTGTATTTTTGTACAGGGGGAATGAGAATATAATTGCAAGCAGTATAAAAAACGAAAAGTGAAGCAAAAATACAGCCCCTGAACAAAAAAATACAGGGGCTCCTTAAGAGTGCAAATTGAAAAGTACAGGGGTTGTATTTTTGTAGAAACAAGATATAAATATTTCCGGGGGTATGAGATTTTTTCAAAAATGTATAAAAATCGAAAATACAGGGGCTGAACTCAAATACAGGGGCTGTATTTCAAAAACAGCCCCTGTATTTAAAATACAGGGTCAAAAAACAGGGTCAAAAATACAGGGTCAGTTTTCGATCGTAATAATCCCCCAACTCCCGGATGTACTCCCCAGAGTGGTGATGGTGATGGTGTGCACCTTGTTGACCACCACCTTGTCGCCGGAAATTTACTGCCTCGATTATGTGGGGGAACGTAGGGCTTGCGCTTTGTCCACATCCGTTTTCACATGCCTACCGCAGCGTTTCCTTTGCAGTGTGTAGTCATTTCTGCTTGCAATATTGTGTCCCGAGGCTTGGGACCCCCTAAGGCTTACTGGGCAACCTGAGCCCCTCTGTACTTGCACCGCCGGCGCGCTGCTACCGTGTCTCTGGAGCCGGTCCACCTCTGCCCTGCGTCTTGCTTGAGACACCTCTCCACCACCAAGTCTACGCTCCGTAGTACTCCTCTGCTCCCTGAGCCTCGTTGAGCCACCTGAGCCCCTCTGCAAATGCATTGCTAGCGCACTGCTAGTGTGTCTCTTGAGGCCGGCTCACCTCTGTCCCTCGAGCCACTTGAGCCATCTCTTCACCACCAATCGCTCGGGACCACCCCCTGCCCTCTGCTTGCCCTAGAGCCTAGTCGGAAGAGAGCTTGCCCACCCACGCCACCGCGGTGTTCCCAAAGGTTGTCCCAAGGGGCCGAGAATGATGAGTCGGATCGCCCCAATGTGCAATTCGGGAGAGGTGGGCTTTAGGCTTTTTGGCCCCCGGAAGGTGGGGGGGGGCTTTGGGCTTGGGACACTAGTACGAGGGACACTTGCAATATTGTTGTGCCATCCCACAGAGTGCTTGGAGCAAGGTCCTCGTCAACGTGGTGTGAGGTATTGGGGGTAGGCAAAGCCGCAGACGCACTTCACTGGCAAGGTGCTTGGACTGTGGAGGTGCACAATGTTTGATCCCCATTAAGGTCACTTCAAGCCAGGCAGATCGCATCAGGACCTTGGCAATTTGGGCCCGATTCGTGAAGCTCTAAGGGTGAGTGCAAGCATCCTTTAGTAGGGTAAGTCGAACGGGCAAGCAAAGCAGTCACGAAACCAAGGCCTCGAAGCGCAGATGGGCGGAGAGAGACTCGATCTCCGCAGAGCTCCAGAGATTCCAAATTCTTGTCCCGAAGTCACGCCAAAGATTTTGATCGGTTACGATTGAGATGCAGGTTCCAAGAATTTGTAGCGGGAACGATATTATGATCCTTTTGGGCAAAAAACTCTTGAAGCTATGATGACTGTCCATAAGACAACCTTTCTAATATCTACTGCCCAACTGGTTGCTTCTGACTTGATATATGGCGAGAGAACCTCGTGTTTTGAGGCTAACACTGCTTACACCACTAGCAACGGCAGTCTTATGGCAAAGAGTTGTGCACAAAGTAAGTGACAGTAAGAGGCACCAGGGTTAACCGTTCAAGCATTAAGACAAACCTGCGTATTTCTCCGCACAACCCAAGATTTGACAGCGGCTTCCTAGTTAGGCTGACGTTTCGCATTCCTGACCTCTTTCTTTTCTTTCTTCTTTTCTTTCTTCTTATCTTTTTTGTTCTTCTTTTTCTTCTTCTCGCCCTCGTCGGGTTGCTGTTCTGCCTCCGCTGCTCCGCCACCATCTTGTCGAGGAGTAACAGACACGCTCTTCACTTCTGCGACGGCGACAATTATAGACGCCGAGCCCTCAGACACTGCAATTTCTCGCATCCTAAACGTGGGTGTTCCTCAGCAGTCGGATCAACATACTTGAGCTCATCGTGTTTCAAGGTGTAGCTTGAATTACATACTCCGATTCTCCGCATTGAAAGTGCAGCCCGAATCCCAAAAGCTCAAGAGTGTGCAAGAAGTGAAACGAACCTCCCGTGCGAAAACGATTATCTTCCATAAGAGACTGCCCATCGCTTACACTTTAAGTTACGTAGAGAGGTCCGACAGGCGTTTTGCGAGCCTCAGAACACTACTGGACGCGTGTGTGTGCCGACCGATTGTCCAAAATGTGGAAAGGGGCGGGAAGAATGAACGTCACTGAGACCTACGAGGAAGTCTGGGCGAGGGAGAGCACGGCATAGAGTGATAGCAATATACAGTAGCGATACAAATAATATGCCCTGTACCACTGTCGTCTAGACCTTCGTTTCCCTCACATTTCAAGTAAATTCGAACTACACGCGCTTCGTTCGGGAACTTTAAATCGGGTATGACACGGCGCGTTGGAAAGGAACGTTAAGGTGAGAATAGGCGCGATAAGCGACAGCACAGCTACAAAAGGAAACGATCGCATGAAAAACCACGGGAGAAGGTCCTATATTTGTACTTAGCGCTCTTGTGTGACACTGGCGGTCATGGGGAGTCGTGGACAGGAAAACGTGCAAGTAGGGTTTTGAAAGCAGGTCGTGGACATACCGTAGTGGTGCGTAAACAGCTGACTGACAGCTTGATAAAGGTACAAACAGCTGGTGAAAAAGTAGATGGCTGCAGTGTTGCAGAGTGCGGGATAGGTGAGCATAGTTTAGCCTAATGGAAGCGGTAGCAACTCAAATTGCGTACCAGATGTAAGTTTCGTTGCCTTGATGACATCGGATGGCAGGTCGTTGCTCTTTGGTGCGTCTTCAGTGCTTTCGTGGTGCGAAGGAATAGAGATCACTGCATCGACTTCAGCAGCTTCCCTTTCATCTTGGACCAAGGATCTCAAAACCTATGGAAGACTCAGTGTGAGACCTCACCATAGTGACTTCCACGTGGAAGGAGGCATGATGAAAAGAAATAAATTTCACGCACCTTTACAAGTTGCTGCCGTAGGTCTGGGCCGAGTTTAGAAGCGCCTTCAGCCTGAAAACAAGGGCAGAGAAACGACCCACTTTCGGTATTATGAGAAAATTAACTCTTCATAATAGCACAATAAGAAGGCAGTGCTGTTGTCTAGTTCACCTGCTGAAGGAAAACTTTAAGGCGCTGAAAGGCTGATTTGCGCTTGAGCTTCTGCGACTTAAGAATATATCCCTTGCACTCCGCCATGTCGCGTTCCCACTAAATCGGATATAAAGGTCGTGTTCGGTTTTCCAAAACCGCCTATTCCAACAATTAAAGAAAAACTATATGCGCATTATGAAGCAAAATGGTTTAAACAACTGAGCGGCGAAACTGGACGAGGTAGGGTATATTCGCAACGAACGTTGATCAAGTTATACTCCCAAAGGACGTATTTTTCGGACCACGCGTGTTGTCGCACGCCAGTGGCAGCTAGATGGATTTTCAGCGTTATCGGCGTGGGGCGGTGGTCTGGATATCCTTTCAAAAAGAGGGTGATGGCTGATGCGGCTGCGAAATTTCAATTTCTATGATTCAGACAAGCATGAAGCACCGACTGCTAATGAGAAGTTCATGGTTTCGTAGCAGTTTTGGAAAGGGAAGGGATACACGCGCCGGAACTGTCTCTTCGTATAAATTAAAAGGGTGAGCCTAGAGACGCTGGAATTCAGAATAGAAATTTCGTCATTAGGTATTCACTGGCTTGTCATCTCGCGATATCGAACCTGAACGCTGCGCTGATGACGTCCAGCCGTTTGGATACGATTACCGTTGGCGCTGGCGTTGACTAGCTCAAGCATAAAGCGCTCGCTGCCGACATCCATTGCTCATAAATTTCTCAACGTTCCTTCGCCTCATGGGCGGAACGGTACTGTGACTGCTGTGTGATGTGCAGGGATTGCGGAAGTGTTTGGCTGTTTTTATTTTCCAATTTGTTTACTGCATATATGCGAACTCACGGTATTCTCATGAGAAACCCGAAATAAACTAGCTATATGAATCTCCCGAGGTTTACGTGACGGAGAGATTTTGCGCTTGCCGATCGTTTCTTGAGTTTCCATGGCTTATAGTGCATCCACCCTTCCTCCCCTCTTGGAACTGCTATGGAGGATCAACGGTTTGGCCCATGCCCGTACATTTCTTTTAAAACCACCCAAATTTCTTTCTCTTATTTCTCGATTTGCCACCCAAATTTCTCATATATTTCTCGGGAAATTCTCGGGCCCTGAAATTCACCCATATTTCTCAAATATTTCTCGACTTTAAAATTGCTATCTAACGTGTGAGAATGTGGGCTGATTACCCACCTATAAGCCATAACTAAGGTGATGAGTAACATGCACTCTAGCGGATGATCACAAGATCCGCCGGCTCGGGAACCGCTGAATCACGAACGGGTTCACAAGAGGTTGAAGCCTGTTTCTCGCGTAAGCTTCCTCAGTAGTAAGGCACCGACTATAGGGTACGCTTTTTTATCACTATAAAAACCCTATGAAAACCCTATGACATATGTCATAACCCTATGTCATAAGTCATACAAGGAAATGACAAGGGAAAATGACAAGAAAAATGACAAGTAAATGACAAGAAAAATGACAAGTAAAATGACAAGAAAATGACAAGAAAATGACAAGTAAAATGACAAGGAAATATACAATAAATATACAATAAATAATTACGTAATAAATGATAAATAAATTACGTAAATAAATGTGTAACAAAATAAGATTTAAATAAGTTCTAAAATAAATTTAAATAAGTTCTTAAATAAATTATATAAATGATGTATATTATTACATATATATATTATAAATTGTTCTTAAGTTATTTCAATCTTCCTCTTCAAAACATTCTTCACAATAGTTCACAATAGCAACCCTTTGATGTATCTTCTTTTTTACATTTGGTACAAAGATAGCCTTCACAACCTAAACATACACTCCACCCTAAGTCATCTATAGCTTCACAATAATCAAACTCTCCATCTTCATCATAGCCATATTCGGAAATGTCTTCAATACATCCACAACATACACATCCAATTTCGTCTAATCCTTGGTCACTATTATTTGTTTTGCTTTCCCCTATCGTTTTAACCTCTTCCATTCTTCTTTCTTTCATCTTTTGTAAAAATTCCTCCATTTCAAGTTGCTCTTTCATATAATAAATCTTTTCTTGAATGTCAAGAGGAAGATCATTGAAAGTAGTAGTCATTATGATTTGTTCTACCTTATGAAGTCTAACTCTTTAAGTGGAAAATTTTCGTTACAAAAAACATTTTTTAATATACATTCACTTATTATAAAAAAGTCTTTTGAAAATAAAAGAGTCTTTTGAGAAATGTACAATAAATTTACAATAAGTAAAAATATGCTTTACAATATACAAATACATATTACAATACACATACAACAAAAGTCTTTTTCAAAATAAAAGAGTCTTTTAAGAAATGTACAATAAATTTATATGTAGGTTTTTTCTGCTTTTTTGTCCCCCTGAAAAAACCGAAGAAATTTATCAAGAAAAATCAATAGGAATTAGTTCCATTAAAAATCTCAATTGTAAACCACTCGTTAATACTTTACCATTCCCGGACGTCATATACAATTCTAAATTATTTGGTGCAAGAACATTAACAGTGGCGAAAATATTAAAATCAGTTCCCGTTACATTGAAACTTGAAAGTCTTACAATATATTCGGTACCTATAACATTATTAATATTTGCATCACTGTGTTGAACTTTGAATTTTGTAAAAACAGCATCATCATCACTTACATTAGGGTCAGTTGGACTTAATGTAAAATTGAAATAATTAATAAACGATGTATCAAATTTTAATATTCTTATTCCTTGACCAACTTGAATCAATCCTTTTTTACATTTGGAATAATCTATTTTGTTTTCAATTTGAACAGAACTACATTCTATATCTTTACAACCTATATCATTACATTCTATATTATTGCAACCTATTATATCACCTTTCATATTAATTCTGAAAAATGGAGTTGCACTACCATCAGGTTTTTTTTGAAAATTTATAAAATATATAGTTTCAGCATTTTGTATGTCCACGGCTGAGGTATTCAAACCAATAAATGAATTACCTGATACTTTTGTTCCAAATAAATCAATATTAGTTTTGTCATCTGCAGTATTGTTTATTTCACCATTTATCCTTGTATTTCCATTTACTAATAAGCCTGCATTTGTATTTACTTGCAAAGTTTCACCACGGACAATAACATCATTTTTATTATTTGTAGCATCTCCAGGATTTAATTGAATATATGCTTGACCATTCCCTTTTGAATTTAATAATATGTTTACGTTCACGGAAGAATCGTCTATTAATCCTTGAGCGTTTTCAAAATATATAAGGTTTCGAACATAAACATCTCCATTAGTTCTTTCTATATTATTATTTCCAATATTTGTCCATTTACTTGAACCACCGGTAGGTGCATTTCCATTTACCGTATTACATTGTATATTTTTACAAACAATATCATTTCCAAAAGAAGACATCTGATATATATATATATATTAAATTACAATTTAAAATCAGGTTTAATCCAAACCAATAATCCTGAACCCGGAGTTGTTACAACTTTACTTTCCATACACACACCGATAATTCCAACATTATTTGTAGTGATTTGTGAAGCATTAACTGAACCTCCCGGAGCACAACCTAACATTTGACCTTTAACATAACTTCCATCAATAGCTTTGCAAGTTGTGAAACCTTTTGTACAAACGAAACAAGAATTTCCGGTTGTTGCATTTTGAACACAAACTCCAATAGGCATACAATTTTGATTAGATTGACTTGCCGAAGCTGCATATATTTTTATACCATTTACATCTGAAAAATCATCAGAAAATTGAACAATATCTCCAGCATTTATTGTAGCTCCGGTATTATTTTTAAAAGTAAATACATCACCTGTATGAGGAACCGGACTTGTGGGTAATGTTGCCGTATATGCATTTGTCAAACCTGTCAAAGGAATTCCTACGGTCGTCAATGATGATGTTGGCGTTGTATATGCCCAGTCTATGCTACTTACAAGTCGTATAGCACTACAATCCAAATCACCGGTTAAATTAATGTTATTTCCAGAATTACCGACAGCCAAAACTTGACTTAATGAACCAATACTTCCAGAATTTATTGCACCAGATTTTATTTCACCGGAAACTGAATCATAATACAATTGTAAATTTTCTAATGTCACATCAGGACTTGGTCTTATAGGTTTTACCGTAAATGAACTAGGATTTATAGAATTTAATTCAACACCGGTTGCATTTATACAAATAGTATTGTTGACAGACGAAGTTCCTCCGGTATTCTTATTAGCATATGAACCTAATGACACTGAATTTAGACCACTAAAAACTTCGCCTGCAAATCTTCCTACAGAAACAGATTCCACACCGGCGTTACTTTGTCCGGAATCATCTCCTAAATTTACCGAATAATTCCCAGCTTGGTCATATCCACTACCTGAACCTAAAGCCAAAACATCAATTCCACAACCGAATGAACCAGCATTTCTGCCTATTAATATTGCACGTTGTGCATTTATATATCCGTCATCACTTGTTGTTTCACCAATACTCTTAAGGGTTCGCTTGGAAGCGATATGATATATGATATATAGCGAGGCTATTATGGAACGTTAATAGCTCACGCAGCGTCTGTGTGGATATGAGTGCAGTGCTTCTTCAGAAGTGACTGCTGTAGCCCAACGCTACCTCATTTTACGCAATGCCCCGCATCTCATAGATGCCACCACAATTGGGTTGTGAACCCAAGGCATTGGTTGAACAATCAGTATCGGCTGAACGAATAAGCCATATGATACTCGCATGCTTGTTCAGAACATGCTAGAAGCGAAGATGAGTTTTCTCCGAACACTTTCGGTTCTTCAAGACTTCATCTTGCTTTGTCATCTCGATGCCACAACCTGGCCTCTCGATGACAGGTGTCACTCAAGATGAGTGAATGACAAATTGTATGACTGTACATGTCATAGTCGACCGTACTGACGACTGTCATAAATGTATGACGCGACTCGACCTGTACAGTCATGAACTCATGATCGACCATACTGTCGACTGTCATAATAATATATGACATGACATGACATGACATGGTATGACACGTATGACATGTATGACACATATGTCATCGGTCATAACCCTGACAAATACGAATTTTAGCATCTTGTTGTTGTCGCTTCTTGCTGGTACCAGTCTTCTTACACCGATTTGAGGCGTCCCTCATGGTGTTTTTAGGTTGTTGGGGGGAACTGAGTCCACTTTAGTCCCTCACCTTAGGCATTTAGCCATACAGTCCTTAGGATGTAGCCCACCTTTCCGGAAATCGTATCGTTGAGTGACGTTCCAAGGTTCAATGAAGAGCGTTTTCGCGATACAATCCTACGCTGGATTACTGATTGATCCACACGTTATCATGTATGTGCTAGACGATTCAAAGCATCCGAAGTCTACGTTACGGATTATTTGCGCTAGCCGTCGTCGCCTTTGAGCGATCGATGATCCCACGATTATAACGAATTATATTCGAACGATTCTCGGCCTAATATAGTGCACCCAACTCTTCCTCCCCTCCTTAAGCTACTTTGGAGGATCATAGGCGGTGATGGGGAGCCCGATTTCGATAATAAACGAACAAAGGGGCTTGTTTTAATGCAAACGGAGCGGCCCTGCTTAACGGAATTGGACTTATAATCCTTAACCGGTCTGCTCAACTCCTCAATATTTTTGTCCAGTACGCACGCTTTGACGAACATCTATCGCGATGAGTGAGAATGGATTCGCCACGTACTAATGTGAAATTTATTTAGTCATGTTTGTCAAGCACAACTTAGGATCACAACTCCTTCTACCTCAGTCAATATCTCCGGTAGCTTCGGATGACTGGCCAAGAATCCGATGACAAACCACGGTTTTGGCAAAGGTAGCATTTAGCAGTTTTTTTACAGATATTGGTACCCGCATATGCGTATCTGTGTAAGGGTATGATTTATACAAGGCTCACTACACCTTAGCAAGGAAGGATCAATTCCTGCTCCTGTCATATCAATTTGATGCAGGGTAAAAAATGTTAGGGATATAACCCTGCAGTTCTCGGGTTGCAGCCCATTGCACCGAAGATGCATCGCAGTTCTTGGGATGCAGCCCTGCAGTTCTTGGGATGCAGCCCTGATATATTTATACGACCGATGGATGAAAACCTCTTGGGTATATGTTTCCACGGCCTGATTATTTTTAGGTCGGCATTTATTGGCAAAAGTCATTGGCTATCAGCTTTTGACTCAGAAGCCACAATGTTATAGAAGCTGCGACCTATTGTGATCATATGCGGCAGTTATGCCTTCAGCATACGTAAACAATATGATTATGTGGAACTTATAATCCCACTTAAGTTGCATCATGATAAATTTATCCAGGTGTTAACAAGTGTTCAGGATTTGATAAGGGGTTGACGCCCCACAAGCCAAAGGTCACTGTCTCATAAGGCTCGCCTCAAGTGTGCGGCTTTGAGGATTAGTGTCCTGGCGAGGCACAGTCATGATGCTTCCTAGTCCATAATGGAACTGGAAATGAGAATACTCAAGATATCCGAAGACAGGAAGGCTTTTGGTTGGCCAGAGTTACTGTCAAGATGCTTAACCTTGATGGGGTTGCATTCGGATACAAACTGTGCAACCATGCATGTGACTTATGCATTGATGTATGACTTTGATGAATTGTCTCTTGTCATGAACCTGGAAGGAATGACGGGCAATTAGCTAGAGTGGCTGATTTACTCACTCGGCTTTGCTGTTCATGGAATTTGATGTTTAATGGCACAACTGGCAATCCTTTGCTCAGATGCTTTCCTCAAAACATTGGCAACAACTTGTATGCCAGCTTTTCTAGATTTGGGGAAAAACCATGGATCAACAATTTATCAATCAAAACACATGTATCAAGGTTGATTCAACGAATCCTTCAACTCTTGAATTTCGACAATCAGCATCTCAGGCTGTTGACGTCAAAGTGATGGTCGTAAGCTTACAATATAGCTTATTCACATTTGAAAAACCATCGTTCTCCTATGTCAGTGCCCTTCATATACTATGATAGAGCCGGAGAAATATGCATCTATGATTTCTTCATAATGAACTTTATGTGTCAATAAGTCAAATAAGACTTCATTTGATGTTTCAATCGGCATGATGTACTGTGTCATCAACTTTATAGCTGCTATACACAGATGCTGGAACTTTTGATAGGATCTTTAATTTTCCAAGCAAAATCACAATGATGTAAGGTGTGGCAGCTGTATGAAAATGAATGAATCTATACTCTTCCTCCCCCTTGCAAAAAGAGATGTATCAAACCAATCAGATGGTGATGGAGGATGTTATTCAATCATTATGTTATGTGAATAAGATTGAGATGCTTATAGAATGCTTTAGAGGCAACAATGTCAATCTGAACATTGATTCTCTCTACGTCATATTGGCAATATGCCTGACGTTTTTGAATGTGGCAAATGCCAGATGATGTCAAATGCAGTTGTTGGGTTGCAGCCCAAATACATTTGTCAATTCAGGGTCACTATAGTGTGCCCGACTTAGACAATGTTCTGGAAAATGATTGTCATGATGAACAAAGAAATTAGTGATGGAGAGTTACCGAAGTTTAACTTTGGTATCGAAGCTAATGGAGAGTCAATCAAGAAGTGTCTTAATGACGACAACTTACTACGAGTTGTATTTTCGTAGTTGATGGATGGCTGACATGTCATTTCTTTATGAATAGAACATGGCATTGCCTAGTGATATGTGTATATTCTTCAGCACATGATCACTTATCTCAATGGTGCCTTATTTTTGGCAGACACTATTCAGAGACTTGTTATGATAAAGAAATATGAATGATGAATGTGTCATTTCAATCCGATAGAATTGTGACTTGTTGTATGACTACAAAATTTTTGTCACTTTCCAGAATGAGGATGAACTGTGCTTGGAAACCGTATGCAGATCGAAGGTTTTCCAAGACTTCGTGGCCTAATGGTAGAGGCAACAAATTTCTATACATTCCCGAATGAGCTTTCAAAGAGTCTTTATTCCTCAATGAAGCATGCTTGTGTTATGTGACAAAATGATATGAAATTTCAAATATGATGTCAATCTATATGTGGATGGCTTATACCATTGTATGCTATTCCACAAATAAATAGTGATGTCAGGATAAAATTTTGGACAATTGCAACTTAGTACAAATTTGAGTGCATTCAAGTCCACTAAAATGTTCAGAATCTGAATTTAATGTACTTTTCTAGCTAAAGCTACCATTGACTGTCCAACATCCACTCTGGACATTGTTTCTTACGTCTTTTGGCATCACGCTCAGCGTTTTTCTTATTCTGCAAGCGCCTCTTTGCTACTTTTACATCCGGAACGTTGTACCGGCTACGAAACTTGCTGGTAACTTCTTCTTCTGAGCTTTCTTCATCCAAAAGCAAAACTGGCTTCAACTTGTCTTGTTCTTTCATCTAGGACGAATCACACAGGGATGCAGCAGACCTGCAGCATGAGAAGAAAATAAACAGCAAGAAAGTCATTATGCAAAATCACCACTGAAGGAGATGACTTTCATCATAGGGTGGTATATTGGTTGTTTCATATGACACATAGAAGATATGAATAATTCGTAGAGAATTTTGGGATAAACATCCTGGATTGGCTTTGCTAGATTGCTCTATGCCCAAGAATGACCGAAGAGATTACTTGCCATTTTTCAGCCATATAGCGTGGAGGCTGCTCAACAACGGCTGGGTCATAAGCTATATAGCTATGCAGCTATGTCTGAGGCTGAATAGCCATGATTGCACAGACTCTGTCCTTTATGATGAATAGACCTTTGAGAAATGGTGTCTAAAAAATTAATTGACAACAACTCAACCTTTTGGTGTGATATAGAGCTGATGATCTTTGTTGCACTTCAATTGTTTAATGTGCACTAATGAAATGCCTTGTGATATATAATCTCACAGAATAGGCATTGCTCAATGGCGATATGATCAGATATGTAATGATCAATGAAGACAAGATGATTGGTATGGCTCATCCAGTAGGCATAATTACCTCAAACAGATGCCAATACACGGATACATATCAAGACAAAAGGCAATAGGCTTATTGTATAGCCTTCAAGATAGCTAGCATTTATGCTGCATTGGTCAGCTCAGTGGCTTTGACCTTTTAAGATGTTGTACTCAGGCTGTAGCCTGCATATTGCATTGAGTACTCTTGACACCTTTAATGATACAATCAGATGATATGTATGAAATATCAAAAATGGTTGCCCTTTTCAATGATCATCGGTGGCAGAGGCCATAGTGCTTGCACCGTGTCAATATACAATTCTAGTCTGGATATATGCTAGACTGGATGTATATAATGTCTAGGTCTTCAAAATCAAGCTCATATGAATGTCATGGTTGATGTATGTGTCAACTTTCATGGAGTTCTGCATGGTTTGACTGTATATAGTCAGGCTTACCAAAACAAAAACGATGATGCAACTTAATTGTTTTATTTTATATTTTGTCTTTATTATTTATTTGGTTTTTAGTTGTATTTTTAGCTTACCATCTTCCCCCCTCAAGGAAGTGTATTGCTAGGCGGTTGTCAAGCGCCGTTCAAATACAACAGAGGTCCGACCTCTATGTGATGACGTGGAAGCTTTCTATGAAGCTGTATAGCAGTTTTCGGGATGCAGCCCATCGCACCGAAGGTGCATCGCAGTTCTTGGGATGCAGCCCGAATCCACGTCATCAGCGTGGGTCATATAGTGCCCATGCATGTGCTGTATAAAATACAACACTACCCTCCAGCAGCGAAGTGGTTTGCTATTACCATCATCGTATGCTGTGGTATGTCAATATATGATCAGAGAGCATGGATATATATATATATGTACCATGTTTGTCAATATCGGAGAGACTATGTCTTCTTTAAAATCCTCATGACTATATGTATAATGATGCTATACTGATGTCAACACCTTTACTCTGAGTGATTTATTGATTTCAAATATGATGTCGTGGCAAAAAATATGTCCACGTCATTGGCACGAGTCATATTGTGTCCATGCATACACGATCTTAGCGCAGGTCACAATACAGTGCCCGAGCATACGCGATTTTAGCGTAGGTCACATTGTGCCTCTATTATACATATTACTCATCTTTGTGAGTCTAGACAGCATTGTGCTGATTTCAATGCTTTCTCTGGTGACTTATATATCACAGATTATACCAATGTGGTGATCTGTCCAGTGCAATATTTTGTCACCGGAATGTACAGGGATTGTGAATGATTGCAATCCAGCCGGAGGAATAATCTCAACAGCTTATTCTGTACTAATGAATTCATTGGAGTTATACTCATTTCGATGATTCAAAAACCCATGTCATTGTAGTGATGACAATTCATGTGAATATATAGGGTTTTTATCAGAATGATTTCATGTGATGTCAACATATTATGAACAATTCACTTGCATCTCAGGACAAAGGAGTTACGCTTGGAAGGTCTTACATGGTGGTCACCAACAGTTATCAGCTGTTATTCGGGTGCCAAATTCTGCCTTCTACACTGGGACTATATCAACCAGTCTTACAGCGATGCACTTGTCCTTCCCACTCTTATGTACGGCTATAGTGCCAAAGTGCATCAAGTGGGATATATATATATATATACATTATATAACTATATCTTCTGATCCAAGAAATGCAATTAAGCATGGTATCAGGTTATATGTTATGTATATATTCAGCATTCCAAACTTACTCGAGAATGCAAATGCTGAACAAAAGTCAACTTATAGTCATTGGAATATAGTTTCCCATCTGAGTTTACACTTTATTAGTGATGGTGGATTTAACGTTGTACAGATTTCAACGTTATTTGTGGATGCAGTGATTTTATCAAAAGCAATCCATCAGAAATCACCAGATCGGAATATGAAATGGATATGTGTGAATCCTATCCACCTTCTTCCCCCCTTGAGGAAGTGTGAACACATAGGCAGTCAGTTGTTTATATACCTTATAGCTTATAGCTTATAGCTTGCATTCCTTATAGGAAGCGGCTCATACAGTTTTAGGGTTGCAGCCCTACAGTCCTTGGGTTGTAGCCCTGCAGTTTTTGGGTTGTTGCCCAAATATTATCATGTCTATGATGATTTAGCATGATATAATAATGCCAAAAAACGAAGTTTTTCCAAATAATGGCGGCATTTTAGGGCATGTGTGGTTACAGTGGCCCTATTACCCAATACAGTGTTTAGGGTGTTACTTGATATCAGTAACCCTAATACAGGTAAAAAATAAGCAGTATAACGATTTTGCCAAGATTTTTAAGCAAAACTGCATTCAATACCTAAGTGAATGTTAGGTGATTTTCAGAGGGTACGTTATACCCCTGACACACACATTCAAATATTAGGGTGTTACAGGGTGTTACACGTGTTATGTCTTTCAGGGATTGTTATTTGATAGATAAATATCCATTATAGCAAAAAAAATCAATCCCGAATTTGCAAAAGATTACACGTACAGCATTTTGACCGATTTAGTGTTACAGCCAATATGTTTACCCCTATATATTACACACCTAATATCTAGGGTGTTACACGAGATATGACATGTGTCATTATGATTTTCTCATACCTCAATAGGTATAAAATCATATTATCAAATAAAATAGTGTCCGATTTTCAATTTTCAAATCTATCGCAAACGGATTTTACCTATTTTGGCCGTTTTTGGCTATATGTATATATATATATATATATACATATCTTTGTGTGTGTGGACTGCAAAGTACAGAAGTACTGCAAATCACTTCACCATTGCACATGACAAATTTCATGGGATAAAAGTGAATTATACTGCGTATCAACATCTAAGGTTGATCACATCTCTGGGTTTTACTGATTGAAACCCATGGAGGAATATGCACTCTCTGGTGATATTTAAGATATATCAACTGTAATGAATTCACAGTTGTGTCAGATCCTAAGATATATTTGGATGTATACAACGAGTATATCAAGTGATATCTCTATGTTCAAATACATCTGGACACTGCTAGATGTAATCTAAGCAGTTTTTACACAACACATTGTTTGTGTATATGTATGTCCACAACCACCTTTTGTCAATTCATGTATGGTTGCTGATCTGAGTTGGTACATGCATGTGAAGTGATCATCTGTATCAACTGTCAGAATGCAATGTAGATATTGATATTGCTCCAGCGATGATATGTGAGTGAGACGCATGGACAGTGCTCAACAGTGACCAGCTGTTATTTGAGCACTGTATACTGCCTTCGGGTCTGGAGATATCTCCATCCAGCCCTTCAGCATGTTGTTTGATCCTGTTCCCTTATGTATCGCCATCGCTGACACTTCCACGCACATGTGTTTGGAAGTGGGATCTATGTATTATGCATTGATACAATACTTGATCATTACACTTGGAGTCAGTGTATTGTCAACATAATGAATGCTAGTGTTTGTGCAGTGTATAGTACTGCTGATTAGTACTTGTGTGTGTGTGTGTTTACTTACACACACTTTGCAAGATCTTTATGGATATCACAATATCCTAACAGCTTATCATGCAGATTGTCAGCATACCACGTACTGATTATATCTAACATGATATATATAGTTTAAGGATTGTTGTAATTCCATGATAATCTCATTACGATATGAGTTGCTGATAAATTTCACATGAAGCTCAGGTGAGCATTCCTTCAAGTAATCCACCATAGAATGTACATGTTACCTGGAGAGCATCTCGGCTCCACCAGGGCACGACAAACTAATTATGGTGTTATGATTACTGTCAGGCACCCTTTGCAACATGGATTCTAATATAGGAGCATTCACTGCAATATGCTTATGCTCTGTACAGTATAATAAAGTATATAACATTTACAACATTGCAATCATTCAGTATAAGACGGTGCATGATATAGAAGTATATGCACTGTGTATTAATGATTGCTGTAAGTGAAATGAGTGTATGCGTGTGTGTGCTGATCTGCACACACATGTTGTGCACAAATCACTGTGCTGTTGATAAGTATAATGCTGATGATCAAAAGTATTTGTGTGGTCATCAGAACATTGGAATCTGCTGCATGGTATAGTTGCATGGTATAATAATGCATGGTACATCTCGCTGCATGCTATGGATAGTATATGCTGCAAGTGTGCATGTGTGTGTGTGATATCACAGATTCAGCTACACACACAACATATAGTACACAGACATGTGATTGCACAGCGTCCATATTTATCTGATTTCGTCTACTTATATGTGTGTGTGTGTGGCTACACACACAGCATATGATGCACACCCATATGATTGCAAACTTGTATGTAAATCTGCCAGTGCATGGATAAACATCATCTCTTATGTGCAAGCATCACAGATTTTAAGTAGCATGCTGCATATATGTATACCATCATCGCGCGTCATCCGATCATGATAAATCTAGCAGGTGTGTATATATCCTGTCAAGCAAAATCGTCATGCGCGCGTAGACGAGTGATTTTTGCAACCATTTAAAATGACGAGATTTTGATGCGTACACTGCACTGAAATTAGTGCGAGTAGCGATTTATCAAAGTCGCTGATGTGCGCGCTGCAATTAGTGAACATATCTCTGTCGCAGGTATGTATGGCATATGATATGAATGCCATTTCGTGTACGGAACATACACTGATGACGATTTGTTCATCTGCGCGTCAGTATGTCGCATATCGTGCAATTTTGCGAATGATAGCAGCGTATGTATGCGATTTGTATGCTGTATGCACACCTCTTCGCGCTGTTATACTCTGACGGTGATTATGCGAGCGTAAGTGTTAGCGACGGTATCTTCCGCGCACTTCGTCCGCTGTTTATTCCGCAGCGAGTGTAGTTATGCGATATATGTCTTATATGTGCGACTGCGGGCGCCTGTATGTATACGCGATCCGCGAACCTGTTGCACACACAAAAATACAATATATCTCTATTTGCTGCACTGCACACTTAGGTTCTCGTTCGTCGCGTGGACGATTAGAATACCACTCTTAAGGGTTCGCTTGGAAGCGATATGATATATGATATATAGCGAGGCTATTATGGAACGTTAATAGCTCACGCAGCGTCTGTGTGGATATGAGTGCAGTGCTTCTTCAGAAGTGACTGCTGTAGCCCAACGCTACCTCATTTTACGCAATGCCCCGCATCTCATAGATGCCACCACAATTGGGTTGTGAACCCAAGGCATTGGTTGAACAATCAGTATCGGCTGAACGAATAAGCCATATGATACTCGCATGCTTGTTCAGAACATGCTAGAAGCAAAGATGAGTTTTCTCCGAACACTTTCGGTTCTTCAAGACTTCATCTTGCTTTGTCATCTCGATGCCACAACCTGGCCTCTCGATGACAGGTGTCACTCAAGATGAGTGAATGACAAATGGTATGACTGTACATGTCATAGTCGACCGTACTGACGACTGTCATAAATGTATGACGCGACTCGACCTGTACAGTCATGAACTCATGATCGACCATACTGTCGACTGTCATAATAATATATGACATGCCATGACATGACATGGTATGACACGTATGACATGTATGACACATATGTCATCGGTCATAACCCTGACAAATACGAATTTTAGCATCTTGAGTACCGCCTCTAATCCTAATTAAAGCACCATCAATTTCATCTTGATTTATCGTAAATTTTCCAGTTCCGGTAAAAGAAATATCATTCGTGGTAGTTGTACTTCCTTGGTCGGTAACAGATTGTAAATTTTGGTTAGCCCCGGAAGGCAAGTTTTGAAGCAAAGAACCGTCACCAATAAATTTTCCAGAATTCAAAGTAATATCACCGGTGTTTAAAATTAGAGGTCCATCATTTAAAAGTACACCTGCTCCAAGTGGTTCTACATTCAATGTGGTTTGCATAAAGGACCATTCATTGATACCGTTGTCTCCTATTTTCAATCTTGTTTGAGGAACAGGGTCTAAAGATTTAATTTCAAAAGAACTATCAAGTTCATCCAAACCTATAGAAAATTTTGCTTTACTTGCAGGATTGTTTAAAATGAAATCATAAAAATTGATATTATTTACCAAATTTAAATCACCGTCAGTTTGTAACTTCATAAATTCCCTTTGATTATTTACATCAGAATTATCAATAAAATCAATATCATTTTGATATAAAAAATCTGAAGCCATATGAATTGTTTGACAAGGATTTGAATTATCACCTATTTGATTTACATTTATTTGATTAATTGTTAAAGGGTCAGGAATAGTTATGGATGGAGTTTGATTTCCATTAAATGTACTTGCAACTACATTGTTTCCGAATGAAGACATTATATATCATAACACAAGTTTTAAATTTACGGTTGAGCAAGTTTCATAAACACCGTTCCAAATTTATCAGCTGGATCTGCTCTGAATACATATAATCCATTTACTTGTGTAATTTCTTCAATCGGAGGAACGTTATTTGTGTCTACGATAGGCAAACCTCCAAATCTAACTTTCATTTTATTTTCTTTTGCAGCCATATTCAAACTTGTAACACCCGGGTTACCACTTTGACTTCCATCAATATCCATTATGATATTAGCTCCAATCATTTGCAAGGTTGTTCTTGTTACTTTATTTTTAGCACCAATAAACACACCGTCATTAACTTTAATATTCTTATCTAAAACAAAATCATTTCCAAAAGAAGACATTATATATATAATATTATATTACAAATTTTTTATTTTACAAAAAATGTTGGTGCAAGTTTCGGTAATTTATTGTTTAATGGATAAATATTGGGAAATGAAAACATAGCATTTTGTTTTGTAATTTTATCACCGTGTCCTAATGTATATGATTTGAAACCTGACATAGGGTCCACATTAGAAACTCTTGCTGGTGGTCGTAAATCTTGAATTGTTTTGCAAGGAATCATCATCATTGAAGGACTTCTAAATCCTGAAGTTAACATTAAATTTGGTAAAGTAACATTTATTTTCCCTAAAGACTTTCCTAGATTTTTAGAATTGATTTGTCCAGCTTGTTCAACCATATATTATTTATAAATAAATAAGTTTTACACAACAACTTCAATCATTCTACCCATACCTATGCGAAGTGTAGAAGTACATTCACAAATTACAAAAGTTTCGTTATCACCACCGGGAATAGCTTCTTGTAAAGCATCTGTGCCCGCTTGTGTTTGTAAGAAGAATTGAGAGTTCAAACCACGTGTATCTAGGCCACTAAGACTACGAACATTCATTTCGGAAGGCATATTAAGCCTTAACATAGCAGTCCAATAAGAATTATACCAGTTCTCCAAAGAATTTATTTTGCATCCAGAATCAACAGAATAATTATCCGCTTTTCCTATAGTTAGTAAATTAAAGGCATCCAGAGCGGTTGCTCTATAATTTGGATAATAAAGTGAATTTATATTATATTGAAAAGATTGAATTTTTCCTGCATAAAATCTAAAATATGACGGCACATAAGTTGCTCCAATTTTATTATCAATTTTATGCAAACCTGTATTTGTTGAATTATAAGTTGAAGGTCTTTGCACGGCGTACAAATTATCTAAACATTGAGTAGATAAAGAAAATCTAGTTGATTTGTCCATTTTTGTTTGGGAATCCAAGAATGTAAAATAATTTTTTAAAGGCACCTCAATAAATGAATCTTCTCTTAATTTACGTTCCACGGCGCTATCATGAACACCATTTGAAAATGTAATTGTTTCAATTGTAAAATGCAAATCTTGTAATTCCCAAGAAGCATTTGCAGCCAGTTCTGCTGCCCCAGTTCCGACAAAACCATTTCCAGCTCCTAATGATTTTTGGTATGCCCCTAAAACTTCAGGACCGTGCATATAAAATCGTATTTGTATACTTGGTAATAATGCTGTATCAATATAGTCTGGACTTGCTTCGCCTATAAATTGTAAAAAGTTGTTTAATATATATGGTCGTAATTCTGTATAATAGTCATCAGTATTTACATTTATTTCTTGATTTTTTAAAACTCTTTGATACGAAACTTCTTTATTCAACGTTGTATTTATATTATCAAACACAGTTGAAACCGTTGAATATTGTTGCATACCACTCGAAATTTGAATTCCACCGCTGTAAATTTCTACCCTTTGAATAAGTTTTTCTATACCGTTTGGTAATGTTGTTATAACTACATCAGCCTGTGCCGCAGCGTTGGTACAAGCAATATTAGTTTCATTAGCACGACCTTGACAATGCAAACTTAGGCTTTTCATATTTATTAAAGAGTTCACAGGTAAATTTAAAGTTATTACACCATATGGACCTACTCTTGTCAAATTTGTTGTTTCTAATCTATAATAGTTGGTGGAATATCCGTTTAATTTTTGAAGACCAAATGCAAGGCTATAAGGTAAAGACATTTTCTATAATATAATAAATAAAAAATAAAAAATTGTTCATTGAGAATACTCTTTTAATTTCAAAGAAATTGCAAAATTAATGGATTGTTCTGTACCATTTTTTGACAAGGCTGTTGGAATTAATCTAGATTTATTATCAGTTATTGAAATTCGTAATTGAGAAAATTGTGAAGCTTGTACATCTATACCAAAGTTTTCATCAAAATCTAAATATGAAATAAATTTACTAGAAATATCGGAAGGTAATAATACTTTTCCTAAAATGTCGCTACTTATTATTTGATTTTGATTTATATTGTTTGAAAGATTAGTACTTTGTAAATTATTTGTTGGTAACGTGGTAATTCTTAAATAAATAGCATCATTTGTTTGTGAATTACCCGGAAATTTAGATTTAAATAACAAATCTGGTGTTTCAATATCAAATAAATTATTTACTTGAGAAATATTTGTTAATCCTGCAACAGATTTATTTGTTCGTCCTCCTAAAATTTGATCAACATCATTATATTTCCCAGGAGAATTAAATATAGCAGTTAATGCATTACCTAATGCACTGCCTGGAACAGTTTGGAAATCACCGGTAATTGAAAATGCAACAAATTTAATGTCTGGTGCAACTTTACTAAGTTGTATATTAAAATGTCCAGAAATAGCCTCATATGTAACGGTTACGCTATCAGCGGGTGCAACAAAATTAAAGTTGGCTACAAGAACATTTAAAATAATGGTTTCTAAAATTGATTTTAAATCATCTAAATTCGTGTAATTTCCATCTGGTATTCTACATTCATATAAATCATTTGTGCTTATTTTTGCTATATAAAAAATACCATTATATTCATTGATGGTGTACCAAGTTTTTGCGGCGGAAAAAGAATTTAAAATAATTTTTAATCTATTTGTGTTTCTATAATTTGTTAATTGTGTCGGAACATTTATATTTATTATTCTTGAATCACCAGTGGTTGATAAATCTTCACTAGATAAATAAAGGGTTCGTTCAGATATTGGATTCATTATTATCTCTATTTAATATATGAATATAATTTTTATTTTCATCAATTTCTTTTTGAGCGTCCCTTTTTAATGGTAATGGAATATCCACAACATTTCCGTTATACATTTTTTCATAAAATTCAGGTCGTGCTATATAATCATCAATAATTAATTCTAAATAAAATGTACATAAATTTGGATATAATATCTGAGCATTTTTCATTAATTGTTCACGTTCCATAATTTACCAAAATATTATTTTTGTTGTCTTTTATTGTATTTTTATTTATATTTGTATATTTATTTGATAACGATGTATTTACATTTCTACTAAAATTTGTCATTCTTTGAGGACCTTTGTTGGAAATATAATCTGCTAACATTCTAGCTTCTAATGGTGCATCGTCGTGTAAATAATTTGCATCAATGTCAAAATTGACTCCTAATAGCCCTAATGGATTTAAATCTTCTGAAATTTGGTGGTTAAATTCATAACTTTCAACATTATTTATTGACATATTTCTTGCATCTTTTAAAGCATTTCCAAAAGTATAAATATCAAGCCCCGTCCCTATAGTGTTTAACGTTGATTTTAATAAATTAACTTTATTAACTTTATTGTTTTTTGGTAATTGAAAAAACTGTTTCAAATTATGTGGAGATGTTAAATATTCATAGGGTTGTTTGAATAAATCATAAGGATTTTTGTTTTCAAAATAATGAAACAACTTTCTATTTGAATTTGATGGTATTTTCAAGGCTCCGGCTGTGGCCCAGTCCGTCAACACTCTATGAATGTTTTGTGGTGCATTTCCAACAATCTTAGGAATATGTAAATGAGAAAGAAATGGATTGAAAGTTGTTGATTTAACATTAAAGTTTTCACCGACGTGTATTGCTTTTGCCCCGCCTAATGAGGTTCCTAATAATTCTATTTGATGATTTGGGTATTTTTCCAAAGTTTTCAAATAAACATTTTCAGCGCGTTTGAAAGATTTTTGTTGTGAATGTTTTCCTTTAATTACTGAAAGAATATCTACTTTGTCCTCGTTCAAAAATGATGGGTTTGAGCTTGCCCCGTGGTATGCTATATGAATCTTGTTTTTTCCATTATTAAAAACCGCTGCATCATATGATGACAAATGTGGATCTAATTTGAATTTATTTCCAAAAATTTCTTTATCCATTTGTTGTTGAGCATTTGTAATTGTAAAATGTTCATATCCACCCGGGTAATTCAACTCCGGTGTATAATTTCTTGATCCTAAATATGTTGAAATACCCACTTGGTATGCTTTCTCTCTTAATTCATTTGAAAATACTTGTTTTATTTCTTTTGCTTGGAGTTCGGCTAATTCTTTAAATAATGTGTTTAATTGAAATTTGTAATCTTGTTTTATCTTTTTATTCCTTTGATCATTATAAAGTCTTTTTCATTTTGGAAAGTCTTTCTTTTAAAGGAGTATTCTTTTACTTTGGACTTGGAAATTATATTATAGTTGGTCTTACAAAAATCATTTTGGGAATAAATCTTGGAACATAAATGCTTCTTCATTTATAGTTAAAACGCACATTTTTTTTGAGTAGTTTCCCTTCAATAGAATACATATATTTTGTCTATATCTCAATAGCCTTATATGAAAAAGTATTTTTAAAGCAAAAAGTGTTTTGGTAGTGAAAACGCACATTATTTTTGAACAGTTTTTTGTCAATAGAATACATAAATATGATATGCAATAATATGCTTATGTATGCTTGTGCTATGCTACTGTGTGCTAAGTGTAAAACAAAATTGGGAAACAAATAAATATATATAAACTACTATTACAATTGGCTGTCTATTTCAGCTAAAATCCCGGTCACATGCCGGTGTTGCACAAAGCTAATTGCTCTCTACAAAAGTACTCAGCAAAGGTCATCGGATGGGACTATTTTATTTTCAGTGCTTGAGTCAGAAGACTCTGAAAATGCCGGTTGAGGAGGAATGGGTTGGTTAGAGTGAGTCTCAGAAGCAGTCCTAAAAGTGTTGGACCATTGCATAAACTCTGCCTTAAATTGGCGCAACTCAGCCATTTCCTGCTCCAGTGCTTTAAGCTTGAGTTCTGTTTCTATCAGCTTTTTTTGAACATTGCGCCTGCACTCTTTCTCCTCGTTCAGGGCATGCATAGTGACCCAAGGGCCACTTTCACGAAACTCTTCCCAATTTTCTGGGCCACACTCATCCCAGTGAGAAGGCCAATTGCCTTCGTCGTCCTTAAGGTCGTCGTCAATATCCTCATTAGATTGGTCATAAAGACCATACTTCTCATAGTCAAGCTGTTCACTCTCATCGCCATCTTCTGCTTTCTTAGACAAGTGACACGTTGCTAATTCGTCAACCAAAGCTTCAACACTTGTGGAGTGACCACTCATGTTATGAAAAAAACCTTGTTCTTGTTCTTTTAGTTTGTTTTCTAGTAAACGGATTACGCTCGCTTTGGAAAATTTAGGGAGAGGCGAAACTTCTTCGTTCCCTTCCTCTTCGCCAAACACCTTCTTGTATGTTAAAGCACCAGCAGCGGTTTCAGCAAGCCAGGCGTCATGGAATTTTTGTTTAGCTATTAATTCCTCCTCGCTGGGTGGAGGCGAAACTACTTCTGAGTCTTCCTCTTCATCGCTATTAGAATGCGCTTTGGCTTTCGCTTTCCCCTTTTTCTTTTCTTCGCGAGCCATTCTCTTCTCTTTTGTGTGAAAGCCGCAGTAACGAATGCGGTCACCGCCAGCCACACTTTTTCCACAACGACGTTTGTCGCCAAACTTATCAGCAATTTGAAACTGACACTTACCATCGCACGAACCCGAAACTGTAATACCAACCGAGCCTTGAGACATGTTTACCGTTCTACTATAGCGTTTGAAGAGACCAATGAAAGGTCACACTGAAAATATACGTGCTCACTAAGACCAGACTTGGCCCGGATCTCCAAACAAATGCCTTGCTCTACCAAACGTTCAAAAACACAGTGTATACAACCGTAAATACACTTCTCAAATGTAAACGAGAGAAGCGCTGACAAAATTGCGCCAAAAGCCAACGTGAATAGCAACTTTCGGAATTTAAGCACTAAAACGAATAAAGATATAGCACCAATAACTTGCAGATAAAACTCGTAATTCCGCTCTAATATTTCTGTGAAATAACTTTGAAATAATCTGAAAAAAACAGGCTGCATACAGTAGACTACCCTTACGCGTTTGTTAAAGCGTAAAAGGATTTGACCCTTGTCTTAAAGCCTGTTGCTTGCATCTGGTACGGGGGGTCGGTTGAGGTACGAGGTATCGATATCGAGCGCGCGGACTGTCATCATTAATCTGAACCGCAAAAAGTTGAATATCTGACGGTTTATTTAAGAACCAGTTCTCGATTTTAGAAAGTTGTTCTCGATTTTAGAAAAGTAGTTCTCGATCTAAGACATATCATTCTCGATCTGAGACATTTCATTCTCGATTTAAGACATTTCATTCTCGATTTAAGACATTTCATTCTCGATCTAAGATATTTCATTCTCGATATCTGAAAGTTGATTCTCGATGTAAGAGAACCCACAGTTCCTTACTGACTATCTCTGCTACCTACCCGCTCACCACCTACTGTTTATGTGATATGGATTCTCTCGCAATGGACGCTGAAGAAATCTTTGCCCCTTATCACGAGTTGGCCGAAAAACAAGAAAATGAGGAAAGACTCGAAGACCGTATTGAGCAAGTGGAAGAAAGAATTGGGGAAGAGCCTGACTGGAAAGGGTCAGGTACAAATAGAGTTCACTTAGGCTTTATGATGAAACCCACTGTTGCTGGTGGACAATGGCAGCTGTCCTTAAAGCACAAAGTAAAAGGTCGAGAAATTGTTGTTGATGGGCCTGTCTTGGAAGTTTTCAAGAAGGAGAAAGATAATACGCGTAACATAACAGAGGATGGGGACTTAGTTCACAAGTTTCTTTTAAAGTGTGCGCCATCAGCCAAAGCTGAATGGCGTTCCTCTATTATTCGCCACACAGCCTCTTTTGAAATTGGAGAGAAGATGGCGAAAAAAGCCGCTGCTGACGAACAAAACCGTTTAGCTGTCGTTAACACCTTATCACACGAGGAAAAGATGGCCGGCATGACCAAGAAGCAGCGCAAGGCATACGAGGCAGCACTGGCTGCTGAAGACAGCGACAGCGAAGACGAACAGGTTGAAAATCCGGCAAAGGATAAACCTCCTATGGTGAAGCGAATTGCAGACGCTGTCGTAGACATCGCAACCAAAGTCTCAGAGGCGAATAAGACCCCAAAATTGGGCTAAGTGAAAAGCAATACGACTACTGAATAGCAATAATAGCAAATAGAGTAAACAAATAGAATACTATGTATACAATATTCTTTTATTATAATAAGTGTATTTGCAATTGTCTTCTCGCATCTTGCACTATTTCCAAGGTTCACGTGGGGGCACTATTTCGTGCACCATCCCACGCTCTAGCTTTCCCTTTAGGTACCCCGCGCATGCAACACAAACTATCATATTCTTGTCGTTGAAGTTCGGGATGTTGAATACTTTGGTGAAACCTTTAGTGTTGTTGGAGTTGTATGAAGCACAAGTCGAGCATAACATCCGAGCACACTCCCAACAATGGCCCACTTCCAATGCCAAGTTGTATGGTGACATATGCTCACAATACGTCTGAGCAAACCTTTCCAATGCTTCGTTATCTAATTGTTCTTCATTTAATTGTTCTACTTCGGCTAAAGTGATAGTTACTTCCTTTGTTTCCATTAGGTGGTAGGTGTTTGAAAAAGTTTGAGAATAAGTTTGGGTTTGGGTTTGGGTTTAGAGTTCATATAGTTAGTCAGTCATAATATTCGGAGTACAGCAAGTACTCCTATAAAATTCTTTTGTATTTGAAAAGAGTTTTTCTTTTATTTTATCATATCTACCATAATAACTTGTCGGCATAGAATCCATTAGAGCCTTTCACAAGTCTATCTTTATTATGTCTTAGTTTGTAAAGTTTTCTCCTATTTTGTGCGTACTCAATACCTTTTGATTTAATGTAAGAAGGATAGTCTAACATTCCACACGCACCAATACTAGCTAGTTTCTTACCGGACTTCTTATCAAAGACATCCAATTTCTTGTTTTTATTAGTTGAAACTTTCACAAAAACATTCAATTTTTTTGCGTTCTTTCTTGTGTGTTTACTTATTGTGTAATTACAAGCCATTTTGTTTACAATAAGGATGAAAATATTAGAGCTCTTTTGCGGGACAAAATCCTTTTCCAAAGAAATGCAAAAAATGTACGCACATTGTGAAATTACGACTTTCGATATTCTTCATAAATATGATCCTACAATAAACGGAGATATTCTTCAATGGAATTACAAAGAAACATATTTACCAAATGAATTTGATATAATATGGGCTAGTCCGCCTTGTACCGAATATTCTAAAGCACACCGGCGCAAACCACGAAATCTCATTTTGGCCGACAACATAGTAAAAAGAACTATTGAAATCATAAATTACTTTGAACCGAAATATTGGTTTATTGAAAACCCGGCCGACGGTGGTTTGTTACAACATAGAGACTTTATGATTCCATTATGTATGTATAAGCACACTTGTTGTTATTGTAGATATGGTTTTCCATATAGAAAAATGACTAATATTTGGACAAATATGAACGGTTTAAATTTGAAAATATGTAATAAATCAACGCCTTGTGATAGTAAACAAAAGTATGGTAAGCATTTATATACCGCCCAACGTACACAATCATCAAATTCCAAAGATAATATAGGTGTAAATGATGCTTATGTAATACCACCACAATTATTACAAGAATTTATTCAAGATTTACATTGTAGGGACAATAAATTCATTGAAATTCCTACGAAAAGCTGATGGATGATTTTGTTTCTTATGTAAATCAATAAACAAAAAGTCGTGTGGGTTTTGAATTGACTTCTTATATACATCATCAAATACTTCTTTTGATATTTCACCCGCACATTCTTCGGAAATACAATCAATTTCTTTCATATTTTTGTTACGAAATACCAACATATGTGTTAAATTTCCACGAATAGCTTTCAATAGGCCACCGCTATTTGAGGTGTATGATTGTGTAGCAAACAAAAGAGTTGTGCCTAATGCACCGTCGTTAAGTTTTCCTAAATGTCTATGTTTAATTACTAAGTTACTTAATTTGGATGAAGGTTTCATTAAATCTGTCCCTTGGACATCATCAAAGAATACAACAATTATAGGCTTTTTACCATTGTAGTTGTGTTGTGGAGGTTCAAAATCAGAGTCCGAAAATTCAAGTAATAAATCAACCGGAATATCATATATATTAATATCTTTTCTTTTCAACAACGACATTAATTTCTTATATTTTTTCAATTTTTCGTGATATTCTTCATAGTCGGTGGCTTCTTCATTTAATATATTTTCAATCTTTTCGGGAACATCTTTTGTTGGCTCTAAAACATCAATATCGTCATCTAATGGAAGATCTTTGAAATAATGTTTATTGTTATGATATGTTGGAGACACCAAAATTAATCTATCTAAAGCATTATTATTTTTCATCAATCTTAATAAATTAGATAAAGCTGTGGTCTTTCCCACACCTCTTTTTGAAATCGCCAAAAAAATTCCAGGTAACTGAACAAAATCAGGTTCGGTGTTTATATTAAATGCTGAATTTTTCGGTATTTGAATTCCATATTTTTTGTCATTTATTTTTTGAAAAGACATCAATAAATTCAAAAGTTTCCTTATAATAGATATTAAAATTCTGGAAATAAAGATTTATATGTTTTATGAAATTGTTTATCGTTATCTAAAACATCATTATAAGTTGGAGGTTGTGAATTTTCATTTTTTTCATAATTTTTTTCCATTTTTGATTTTTGATTTTTTGGATCTTTTTATTATAACTTCAGGTTCACTATCACTAGATTCACTAGAATCACTTTCAACAACAATAACTTCCTTTTTTTTCTTTGATTTTTTAAAAGATTCTTTTTTCTCAGGAATTTCTTTTTCAATAGATTTATGAATAATTTTAGGTTTAATTGTTTGTTGAATTTTTTCTTGAGCTTCTTGTAATTCTTTTTTATTTTCTAATTCTTTTGCAAGTTTAATATCTTTTTTAGCATCAGCATTCTTTTTTCTAGTGTCCATAGCTTTTTGTCTAGCTATTTTTAGTCTCTCTAAAGTAGCTTCGTCCGTAATTTTTTCACCTTTTTTAAATCCCATATTACAATATATAAGAAAATAATTTTCTAATAATTTCTAATCTTTTCTAAAAACAATTTAAATTTTTAAAAAGAGTTTTTCAATGTTTTAATCAAATATATTTTTTATTATTTTTTATTTCCTATATAATTTCTATAATATTTTTATAAATAATTTCTAATCTTTTATAAAAACAATTCGATTTTTAAAAAGAGTTTTTTAAATGTTTTAATCAGATATATTTTTATTATTATTTTTTAATTCCTATATAATTTTATATGCTTTTTATATGATTTTTATAAATATTTTCTAATCTTTTATAAAAACAATTACAATTTTTAAAAAGAGTTTTTAAATGTTATAATCAAATA
>LGRX02029895.1:0-19804 GCA_001247695.2 Cymbomonas tetramitiformis
ATTCAATGTGGTTTGCACAAATGACCATTCATTGATACCGTTGTCTCCTATTTTCAATCTTGTTTGAGGAACAGGGTCTAAAGATTTAATTTCAAAAGAACTATCAAGTTCATCCAAACCTATAGAAAATTTTGCTTTACTTGCAGGATTGTTTAAAATGAAATCATAAAAATTGATATTATTTACCAAATTTAAATCACCGTCAGTTTGTAACTTCATAAATTCCCTTTGATTATTTACATCAGAATTATCAATAAAATCAA
The DNA here is from genome assembly GCA_001247695.2 of Cymbomonas tetramitiformis. NCBI lineage: Eukaryota > Viridiplantae > Chlorophyta > Pyramimonadophyceae > Pyramimonadales > Pyramimonadaceae > Cymbomonas > Cymbomonas tetramitiformis. The sequence goes on from LGRX02029895.1 coordinate 264, forward strand.
TATCATTTTGATATAAAAAATCTGAAGCCATATGAATTGTTTGACAAGGATTTTAATTATCACCTATTTGATTTACATTTATTTGATTAATTGTTAAAGGGTCAGGAATAGTTATGGATGGAGTTTGATTTCCATTAAATGTACTTGCAACTACATTGTTTCCGAATGAAGACATTATATATCATAACACAAGTTTTAAATTTACGGTTGAGCAAGTTTCATAAACACCGTTCCAAATTTATCAGCTGGATCTGCTCTGAATACATATAATCCATTTACTTGTGTAATTTCTTCAATCGGAGGAACGTTATTTGTGTCTACGATAGGCAAACCTCCAAATCTAACTTTCATTTTATTTTCTTTTGCAGCCATATTCAAACTTGTAACACCCGGGTTACCACTTTGACTTCCATCAATATCCATTATGATATTAGCTCCAATCATTTGCAAGGTTGTTCTTGTTACTTTATTTTTAGCACCAATAAACACACCGTCATTAACTTTAATATTCTTATCTAAAACAAAATCATTTCCAAAAGAAGACATTATATATATAATATTATATTACAAATTTTTTATTTTACAAAAAATGTTGGTGCAAGCTTCGGTAATTTATTGTTTAATGGATAAATATTGGGAAATGAAAACATAGCATTTTGTTTTGTAATTTTATCACCGTGTCCTAATGTATATGATTTGAAACCTGACATAGGGTCCACATTAGAAACTCTTGCTGGTGGTCGTAAATCTTGAATTGTTTTGCAAGGAATCATCATCATTGAAGGACTTCTAAATCCTGAAGTTAACATTAAATTTGGTAAAGTAACATTTATTTTCCCTAAAGACTTTCCTAGATTTTTAGAATTGATTTGTCCAGCTTGTTCAACCGTATATTATTTATAAATAAATAAGTTTTACACAACAACTTCAATCATTCTACCCATACCTATGCGAAGTGTAGAAGTACATTCACAAATTACAAAAGTTTCGTTATCACCACCGGGAATAGCTTCTTGTAAAGCATCTGTGCCCGCTTGTGTTTGTAAGAAGAATTGAGAGTTCAAACCACGTGTATCTAGGCCACTAAGACTACGAACATTCATTTCGGAAGGCATATTAAGCCTTAACATAGCAGTCCAATAAGAATTATACCAGTTCTCCAAAGAATTTATTTTGCATCCAGAATCAACAGAATAATTATCCGCTTTTCCTATAGTTAGTAAATTAAAGGCATCCAGAGCGGTTGCTCTATAATTTGGATAATAAAGTGAATTTATATTATATTGAAAAGATTGAATTTTTCCTGCATAAAATCTAAAATATGACGGCACATAAGTTGCTCCAATTTTATTATCAATTTTATGCAAACCTGCATTTGTTGAATTATAAGTTGAAGGTCTTTGCACGGCGTACAAATTATCTAAACATTGAGTAGATAAAGAAAATCTAGTTGATTTGTCCATTTTTGTTTGGGAATCCAAGAATGTAAAATAATTTTTAAAAGGCACCTCAATAAATGAATCTTCTCTTAATTTACGTTCCACGGCGCTATCATGAACACCATTTGAAAATGTAATTGTTTCAATTGTAAAATGCAAATCTTGTAATTCCCAAGAAGCATTTGCAGCCAGTTCTGCTGCCCCAGTTCCGACAAAACCATTTCCAGCTCCTAATGATTTTTGGTATGCCCCTAAAACTTCAGGACCGTGCATATAAAATCGTATTTGTATACTTGGTAATAATGCTGTATCAATATAGTCTGGACTTGCTTCGCCTATAAATTGTAAAAAGTTGTTTAATATATATGGTCGTAATTCTGTATAATAGTCATCAGTATTTACATTTATTTCTTGATTTTTTAAAACTCTTTGATACGAAACTTCTTTATTCAACGTTGTATTTATATTATCCAACACAGTTGAAACCGTTGAATATTGTTGCATACCACTCGAAATTTGAATTCCACCGCTGTAAATTTCTACCCTTTGAATAAGTTTTTCTATACCGTTTGGTAATGTTGTTATAACTACATCAGCCTGTGCCGCAGCGTTGGTACAAGCAATATTAGTTTCATTAGCACGACCTTGACAATGCAAACTTAGGCTTTTCATATTTATTAAAGAGTTCACAGGTAAATTTAAAGTTATTACACCATATGGACCTACTCTTGTCAAATTTGTTGTTTCTAATCTATAATAGTTGGTGGAATATCCGTTTAATTTTTGAAGACCAAATGCAAGGCTATAAGGTAAAGACATTTTCTATAATATAATAAATAAAAAATAAAAAATTGTTCATTGAGAATACTCTTTTAATTTCAAAGAAATTGCAAAATTAATGGATTGTTCTGTACCATTTTTTGACAAGGCTGTTGGAATTAATCTAGATTTATTATCAGTTATTGAAATTCGTAATTGAGAAAATTGTGAAGCTTGTACATCTATACCAAAGTTTTCATCAAAATCTAAATATGAAATAAATTTACTAGAAATATCGGAAGGTAATAATACTTTTCCTAAAATGTCGCTACTTATTATTTGATTTTGATTTATATTGTTTGAAAGATTAGTACTTTGTAAATTATTTGTTGGTAACGTGGTAATTCTTAAATAAATAGCATCATTTGTTTGTGAATTACCCGGAAATTTAGATTTAAATAACAAATCTGGTGTTTCAATATCAAATAAATTATTTACTTGAGAAATATTTGTTAATCCTGCAACAGATTTATTTGTTCGTCCTCCTAAAATTTGATCAACATCATTATATTTCCCAGGAGAATTAAATATAGCAGTTAATGCATTACCTAATGCACTGCCTGGAACAGTTTGGAAATCACCGGTAATTGAAAATGCAACAAATTTAATGTCTGGTGCAACTTTACTAAGTTGTATATTAAAATGTCCAGAAATAGCCTCATATGTAACGGTTACGCTATCAGCGGGTGCAACAAAATTAAAGTTGGCTACAAGAACATTTAAAATAATGGTTTCTAAAATTGATTTTAAATCATCTAAATTCGTGTAATTTCCATCTGGTATTCTACATTCATATAAATCATTTGTGCTTATTTTTGCTATATAAAAAATACCATTATATTCATTGATGGTGTACCAAGTTTTTGCGGCGGAAAAAGAATTTAAAATAATTTTTAATCTATTTGTGTTTCTATAATTTGTTAATTGTGTCGGAACATTTATATTTATTATTCTTGAATCACCAGTGGTTGATAAATCTTCACTAGATAAATAAAGGGTTCGTTCAGATATTGGATTCATTATTATCTCTATTTAATATATGAATATAATTTTTATTTTCATCAATTTCTTTTTGAGTGTCCCTTTTTAATGGTAATGGAATATCCACAACATTTCCGTTATACATTTTTTCATAAAATTCAGGTCGTGCTATATAATCATCAATAATTAATTCTAAATAAAATGTACATAAATTTGGATATAATATCTGAGCATTTTTCATTAATTGTTCACGTTCCATAATTTACCAAAATATTATTTTTGTTGTCTTTTATTGTATTTTTATTTATATTTGTATATTTATTTGATAACGATGTATTTACATTTCTACTAAAATTTGTCATTCTTTGAGGACCTTTGTTGGAAATATAATCTGCTAACATTCTAGCTTCTAATGGTGCATCGTCGTGTAAATAATTTGCATCAATGTCAAAATTGACTCCTAATAGCCCTAATGGATTTAAATCTTCTGAAATTTGGTGGTTAAATTCATAACTTTCAACATTATTTATTGACATATTTCTTGCATCTTTTAAAGCATTTCCAAAAGTATAAATATCAAGCCCCGTCCCTATAGTGTTTAACGTTGATTTTAATAAATTAACTTTATTAACTTTATTGTTTTTTGGTAATTGAAAAAACTGTTTCAAATTATGTGGAGATGTTAAATATTCATAGGGTTGTTTGAATAAATCATAAGGATTTTTGTTTTCAAAATAATGAAACAACTTTCTATTTGAATTTGATGGTATTTTCAAGGCTCCGGCTGTGGCCCAGTCCGTCAACACTCTATGAATGTTTTGTGGTGCATTTCCAACAATCTTAGGAATATGTAAATGAGAAAGAAATGGATTGAAAGTTGTTGATTTAACATTAAAGTTTTCACCGACGTGTATTGCTTTTGCCCCGCCTAATGAGGTTCCTAATAATTCTATTTGATGATTTGGGTATTTTTCCAAAGTTTTCAAATAAACATTTTCAGCGCGTTTGAAAGATTTTTGTTGTGAATGTTTTCCTTTAATTACTGAAAGAATATCTACTTTGTCCTCGTTCAAAAATGATGGGTTTGAGCTTGCCCCGTGGTATGCTATATGAATCTTGTTTTTTCCATTATTAAAAACCGCTGCATCATATGATGACAAATGTGGATCTAATTTGAATTTATTTCCAAAAATTTCTTTATCCATTTGTTGTTGAGCATTTGTAATTGTAAAATGTTCATATCCACCCGGGTAATTCAACTCCGGTGTATAATTTCTTGATCCTAAATATGTTGAAATACCCACTTGGTATGCTTTCTCTCTTAATTCATTTGAAAATACTTGTTTTATTTCTTTTGCTTGGAGTTCGGCTAATTCTTTAAATAATGTGTTTAATTGAAATTTGTAATCTTGTTTTATCTTTTTATTCCTTTGATCATTATAAGAGTCTTTTTCATTTTGGAAAGTCTTTCTTTTAAAGGAGTATTCTTTTACTTTGGACTTGGAAATTATATTATAGTTGGTCTTACAAAAATCATTTTGGGAATAAATCTTGGAACATAAATGCTTCTTCATTTATAGTTAAAACGCACATTTTTTTTGAGTAGTTTCCCTTCAATAGAATACATATATTTTGTCTATATCTCAATAGCCTTATATGAAAAAGTATTTTTAAAGCAAAAAGTGTTTTGGTAGTGAAAACGCACATTATTTTTGAACAGTTTTTTGTCAATAGAATACATAAATATGATATGCAATAATATGCTTATGTATGCTTGTGCTATGCTACTGTGTGCTAAGTGTAAAACAAAATTGGGAAACAAATAAATATATATAAACTACTATTACAATTGGCTGTCTATTTCAGCTAAAATCCCGGTCACATGCCGGTGTTGCACAAAGCTAATTGCTCTCTACAAAAGTACTCAGCAAAGGTCATCGGATGGGACTATTTTATTTTCAGTGCTTGAGTCAGAAGACTCTGAAAATGCCGGTTGAGGAGGAATGGGTTGGTTAGAGTGAGTCTCAGAAGCAGTCCTAAAAGTGTTGGACCATTGCATAAACTCTGCCTTAAATTGGCGCAACTCAGCCATTTCCTGCTCCAGTGCTTTAAGCTTGAGTTCTGTTTCTATCAGCTTTTTTTGAACATTGCGCCTGCACTCTTTCTCCTCGTTCAGGGCATGCATAGTGACCCAAGGGCCACTTTCACGAAACTCTTCCCAATTTTCTGGGCCACACTCATCCCAGTGAGAAGGCCAATTGCCTTCGTCGTCCTTAAGGTCGTCGTCAATATCCTCATTAGATTGGTCATAAAGACCATACTTCTCATAGTCAAGCTGTTCACTCTCATCGCCATCTTCTGCTTTCTTAGACAAGTGACACGTTGCTAATTCGTCAACCAAAGCTTCAACACTTGTGGAGTGACCACTCATGTTATGAAAAAAACCTTGTTCTTGTTCTTTTAGTTTGTTTTCTAGTAAACGGATTACGCTCGCTTTGGAAAATTTAGGGAGAGGCGAAACTTCTTCGTTCCCTTCCTCTTCGCCAAACACCTTCTTGTATGTTAAAGCACCAGCAGCGGTTTCAGCAAGCCAGGCGTCATGGAATTTTTGTTTAGCTATTAATTCCTCCTCGCTGGGTGGAGGCGAAACTACTTCTGAGTCTTCCTCTTCATCGCTATTAGAATGCGCTTTGGCTTTCGCTTTCCCCTTTTTCTTTTCTTCGCGAGCCATTCTCTTCTCTTTTGTGTGAAAGCCGCAGTAACGAATGCGGTCACCGCCAGCCACACTTTTTCCACAACGACGTTTGTCGCCAAACTTATCAGCAATTTGAAACTGACACTTACCATCGCACGAACCCGAAACTGTAATACCAACCGAGCCTTGAGACATGTTTACCGTTCTACTATAGCGTTTGAAGAGACCAATGAAAGGTCACACTGAAAATATACGTGCTCACTAAGACCAGACTTGGCCCGGATCTCCAAACAAATGCCTTGCTCTACCAAACGTTCAAAAACACAGTGTATACAACCGTAAATACACTTCTCAAATGTAAACGAGAGAAGCGCTGACAAAATTGCGCCAAAAGCCAACGTGAATAGCAACTTTCGGAATTTAAGCACTAAAACGAATAAAGATATAGCACCAATAACTTGCAGATAAAACTCGTAATTCCGCTCTAATATTTCTGTGAAATAACTTTGAAATAATCTGAAAAAAACAGGCTGCATACAGTAGACTACCCTTACGCGTTTGTTAAAGCGTAAAAGGATTTGACCCTTGTCTTAAAGCCTGTTGCTTGCATCTGGTACGGGGGGTCGGTTGAGGTACGAGGTATCGATATCGAGCGCGCGGACTGTCATCATTAATCTGAACCGCAAAAAGTTGAATATCTGACGGTTTATTTAAGAACCAGTTCTCGATTTTAGAAAGTTGTTCTCGATTTTAGAAAAGTAGTTCTCGATCTAAGACATATCATTCTCGATCTGAGACATTTCATTCTCGATTTAAGACATTTCATTCTCGATTTAAGACATTTCATTCTCGATCTAAGATATTTCATTCTCGATATCTGAAAGTTGATTCTCGATGTAAGAGAACCCACAGTTCCTTACTGACTATCTCTGCTACCTACCCGCTCACCACCTACTGTTTATGTGATATGGATTCTCTCGCAATGGACGCTGAAGAAATCTTTGCCCCTTATCACGAGTTGGCCGAAAAACAAGAAAATGAGGAAAGACTCGAAGACCGTATTGAGCAAGTGGAAGAAAGAATTGGGGAAGAGCCTGACTGGAAAGGGTCAGGTACAAATAGAGTTCACTTAGGCTTTATGATGAAACCCACTGTTGCTGGTGGACAATGGCAGCTGTCCTTAAAGCACAAAGTAAAAGGTCGAGAAATTGTTGTTGATGGGCCTGTCTTGGAAGTTTTCAAGAAGGAGAAAGATAATACGCGTAACATAACAGAGGATGGGGACTTAGTTCACAAGTTTCTTTTAAAGTGTGCGCCATCAGCCAAAGCTGAATGGCGTTCCTCTATTATTCGCCACACAGCCTCTTTTGAAATTGGAGAGAAGATGGCGAAAAAAGCCGCTGCTGACGAACAAAACCGTTTAGCTGTCGTTAACACCTTATCACACGAGGAAAAGATGGCCGGCATGACCAAGAAGCAGCGCAAGGCATACGAGGCAGCACTGGCTGCTGAAGACAGCGACAGCGAAGACGAACAGGTTGAAAATCCGGCAAAGGATAAACCTCCTATGGTGAAGCGAATTGCAGACGCTGTCGTAGACATCGCAACCAAAGTCTCAGAGGCGAATAAGACCCCAAAATTGGGCTAAGTGAAAAGCAATACGACTACTGAATAGCAATAATAGCAAATAGAGTAAACAAATAGAATACTATGTATACAATATTCTTTTATTATAATAAGTGTATTTGCAATTGTCTTCTCGCATCTTGCACTATTTCCAAGGTTCACGTGGGGGCACTATTTCGTGCACCATCCCACGCTCTAGCTTTCCCTTTAGGTACCCCGCGCATGCAACACAAACTATCATATTCTTGTCGTTGAAGTTCGGGATGTTGAATACTTTGGTGAAACCTTTAGTGTTGTTGGAGTTGTATGAAGCACAAGTCGAGCATAACATCCGAGCACACTCCCAACAATGGCCCACTTCCAATGCCAAGTTGTATGGTGACATATGCTCACAATACGTCTGAGCAAACCTTTCCAATGCTTCGTTATCTAATTGTTCTTCATTTAATTGTTCTACTTCGGCTAAAGTGATAGTTACTTCCTTTGTTTCCATTAGGTGGTAGGTGTTTGAAAAAGTTTGAGAATAAGTTTGGGTTTGGGTTTGGGTTTAGAGTTCATATAGTTAGTCAGTCATAATATTCGAAGTACAGCAAGTACTCCTATAAAATTCTTTTGTATTTGAAAAGAGTTTTTCTTTTATTTTATCATATCTACCATAATAACTTGTCGGCATAGAATCCATTAGAGCCTTTCACAAGTCTATCTTTATTATGTCTTAGTTTGTAAAGTTTTCTCCTATTTTGTGCGTACTCAATACCTTTTGATTTAATGTAAGAAGGATAGTCTAACATTCCACACGCACCAATACTAGCTAGTTTCTTACCGGACTTCTTATCAAAGACATCCAATTTCTTGTTTTTATTAGTTGAAACTTTCACAAAAACATTCAATTTTTTTGCGTTCTTTCTTGTGTGTTTACTTATTGTGTAATTACAAGCCATTTTGTTTACAATAAGGATGAAAATATTAGAGCTCTTTTGCGGGACAAAATCCTTTTCCAAAGAAATGCAAAAAATGTACGCACATTGTGAAATTACGACTTTCGATATTCTTCATAAATATGATCCTACAATAAACGGAGATATTCTTCAATGGAATTACAAAGAAACATATTTACCAAATGAATTTGATATAATATGGGCTAGTCCGCCTTGTACCGAATATTCTAAAGCACACCGGCGCAAACCACGAAATCTCATTTTGGCCGACAACATAGTAAAAAGAACTATTGAAATCATAAATTACTTTGAACCGAAATATTGGTTTATTGAAAACCCGGCCGACGGTGGTTTGTTACAACATAGAGACTTTATGATTCCATTATGTATGTATAAGCACACTTGTTGTTATTGTAGATATGGTTTTCCATATAGAAAAATGACTAATATTTGGACAAATATGAACGGTTTAAATTTGAAAATATGTAATAAATTAACGCCTTGTGATAGTAAACAAAAGTATGGTAAGCATTTATATACCGCCCAACGTACACAATCATCAAATTCCAAAGATAATATAGGTGTAAATGATGCTTATGTAATACCACCACAATTATTACAAGAATTTATTCAAGATTTACATTGTAGGGACAATAAATTCATTGAAATTCCTACGAAAAGCTGATGGATGATTTTGTTTCTTATGTAAATCAATAAACAAAAAGTCGTGTGGGTTTTGAATTGACTTCTTATATACATCATCAAATACTTCTTTTGATATTTCACCCGCACATTCTTCGGAAATACAATCAATTTCTTTCATATTTTTGTTACGAAATACCAACATATGTGTTAAATTTCCACGAATAGCTTTCAATAGGCCACCGCTATTTGAGGTGTATGATTGTGTAGCAAACAAAAGAGTTGTGCCTAATGCACCGTCGTTAAGTTTTCCTAAATGTCTATGTTTAATTACTAAGTTACTTAATTTGGATGAAGGTTTCATTAAATCTGTCCCTTGGACATCATCAAAGAATACAACAATTATAGGCTTTTTACCATTGTATTTGTGTTGTGGAGGTTCAAAATCAGAGTCCGAAAATTCAAGTAATAAATCAACCGGAATATCATATATATTAATATCTTTTCTTTTCAACAACGACATTAATTTCTTATATTTTTTCAATTTTTCGTGATATTCTTCATAGTCGGTGGCTTCTTCATTTAATATATTTTCAATCTTTTCGGGAACATCTTTTGTTGGCTCTAAAACATCAATATCGTCATCTAATGGAAGATCTTTGAAATAATGTTTATTGTTATGATATGTTGGAGACACCAAAATTAATCTATCTAAAGCATTATTATTTTTCATCAATCTTAATAAATTAGATAAAGCGGTAGTCTTTCCCACACCTCTTTTTGAAATCGCCAAAAAAATTCCAGGTAACTGAACAAAATCAGGTTCGGTGTTTATATTAAATGCTGAATTTTTCGGTATTTGAATTCCATATTTTTTGTCATTTATTTTTTGAAAAGACATCAATAAATTCAAAAGTTTCCTTATAATAGATATTAAAATTCTGGAAATAAAGATTTATATGTTTTATGAAATTGTTTATCGTTATCTAAAACATCATTATAAGTTGGAGGTTGTGAATTTTCATTTTTTTCATAATTTTTTCCATTTTTGATTTTTGATTTTTTGGATCTTTTTATTATAACTTCAGGTTCACTATCACTAGATTCACTAGAATCACTTTCAACAACAATAACTTCCTTTTTTTTCTTTGATTTTTTAAAAGATTCTTTTATTTCAGGAATTTCTTTTTCAATAGATTTATGAATAATTTTAGGTTTAATTGTTTGTTGAATTTTTTCTTGAGCTTCTTGTAATTCTTTTTTATTTTCTAATTCTTTTGCAAGTTTAATATCTTTTTTAGCATCAGCATTCTTTTTTCTAGTGTCCATAGCTTTTTGTCTAGCTATTTTTAGTCTCTCTAAAGTAGCTTCGTCCGTAATTTTTTCACCTTTTTTAAATCCCATATTACAATATATAAGAAAATAATTTTCTAATAATTTCTAATCTTTTCTAAAAACAATTTAAATTTTTAAAAAGAGTTTTTCAATGTTTTAATCAAATATATTTTTTATTATTTTTTATTTCCTATATAATTTCTATAATATTTTTATAAATAATTTCTAATCTTTTATAAAAACAATTCGATTTTTAAAAAGAGTTTTTTAAATGTTTTAATCAGATATATTTTTATTATTATTTTTTAATTCCTATATAATTTTATATGCTTTTTATATGATTTTTATAAATATTTTCTAATCTTTTATAAAAACAATTACAATTTTTAAAAAGAGTTTTTAAATGTTATAATCAAATATATTTTTTTATTATTTTTTTATTCCTATATAATTTCTATATTATTTTCATAAATATTTTCTAATCTTTTATAAAAACAATTATAATTTTTAAAAAGAGTTTTTTAAATGTTATAATCAAATATATTTTTTATTATTTTTTAATTTCTATAAAATTTCTATATTATTTTTGTAAATAATTTTTAATCCTTTTCTAAAAAACATATTTATATTTTAAAAAGAGTTTTCAAATGCTATATCAAAATACTTTTTATTTATTTCAATTCCTATATAATTCCTATTCAAATTTTTTGAAACAATTCCTGAAGTGCCAATACCACAACAAGGATCAATGACTAAATCATTTTCATTAGAATATGTTTTTATTAACCATTCAAATAAATTATATGGTTTTGCACAAGGATGTTTGCTTTTATAATTTCCATTAGAAAACTTTATTACACTTCTAGGAAATCTTTTACCATCTAAACATATAGTAGGTGTCCTATCCGTATAATGAGTATATAATTCTGTTCTAGGTCCTTGCCCTTGTCTAACATATGGTTTATTACCTTCAATTTTTATTGGATTATAAGTTGGTAAACGTTTATAAAATACATATATCATTTCGTGTGATCTTAAAGGCATTTGATTAGCGTGGTAAAATCCTAAAGCCATAGTTTTTTCATAGACTAAATCGTATCTAAACCATTTTTTATTGCTTTCAATGATATTATGTCCATATTTTGTTGTTGTTGTAAATATATAAACACATTTCTTTTTGCCTATTCTTTTTAAATGTATCCACAATTGATCCAAATCAATAACATCTTTATCCCAAGAACAATTAGTCTGATTATACGGCAAATCACATATAAATAAATCTGCCGAATTACTTTTAATTGTTGGTAAAATTGTAAAGCAATCATTATTATATATTTCATACATATTTTTACTTTTATTTTTTTGTGAGTTTCAAAACAATTTAAAAAATAGGTTATACTTTATATCAATGGAAAACATTAGTGAATCATATCCAAAGTATACTAAAGTTACATCAAAGAATGGAAAAGTTTATTATAAAAAACCCCTAGACACAAATAGAAGAGACAAAAATAAATATTATGAAAATCATAAAATAAAGTTACAAAAACAAATGACTATACAAAGAATTATAGAAAATAAAAATGTATCTATGATCACTTTGAAAAAACATAATATAGACAAAATTGAAATAATAAACATTTTTTCTAATAAAATTAAAGAGTCTCCTGAAAATTTTGACAAACTTCTTGATATTCAAAACAAATTCATTGAAAAATTAAAAGTAACAAATACCACTTAAAGATTACGTTACATTATAAGTATAATAAAAATATTCTATAATAATATGTCACCTAAAAAGAATAAAGATGAAAAAGATAAAGGCAAAGCACCTATGTCACAATCAAAAAAAACAAATTTGAAAAAGATAAAGAATTATAGGGCCGGAAATTTTAAGGCATCAAGTTCTAGACAATTGACTCAAGAACAATGGAATAAAATAACAAAATTTGAAAAAGAAAAAATTAATGATGATTTTACCAAAAAAGATAAAAGGGAAACACTACAAGATTTAATTGAAAAATATGAAAATGATAATGACAAAAAGAAAAATAAACCCGAATTGATTTCTAGGCAAGAATATGAAGAACAATTTACAAATAAAAATGTGACAAAAGAATTTGTTGATAAAGGTGGAAATTCCGGAATAAGTATGAAAATAAATTTCAATCGTTTTTTGGGAAAGCCTTTAGAATATTGGATGAAATTAATGAACAAAAAAACTGATCAAAATTCTGAAGATGTTAAACACTTTCAATTTGGAATATCATTTCAAAATGGAGAATCTGATTTTATTAGTGCAAAAATGAAACTGATTTTTATGAAAAATTAGATGGAATGATTCAAAGCGGAGATGATAGAGGTCGTGCAAATTCAATTACAATTTCTTTATTAAATTTCAAAAAATTAAATGGAAAAGGTGCTCCTTTGCCTATGCCCAAAACGGTACAAGAATTAAAATCCAAAAAAAGTGTGATTACCATTCAAGATGAACAATGTTTTGCTAAATCTTGCCTTGTAATGTATTATAAAGAAAATGCATCTTATAATGTGTACAATCACATTTGTAAAAATACACGAAATAGATTAACAAAAGAAGCCATAGAATTAATGAAAGAATTAGAATTTAATCCTGAAAACGGTATAGGATTTGATGACATTAATTTATTTGAGGAAAAGTTTGATAGAAATATAATTATTCACGGAATGACTGATTTGGGTTGTACAATAATGTACCCACCTTCAAAAGAAGGGTTACCAAAAAGGGCTGAATGGAATTTTGTTTATTATCATCTTAACTCAAGTTTTGGTCACTTTGAACCTATTACAAAAATTGAGGCATTTTATGGACAAATACACAAATCAAGATGTAATAAATGTCGTAGTAAATTATGTGATTTTTCAAAAACGAAAACAAAACAATATATTGATTGGAAACAAGCTATATATTGTCAAGAATGTAATATAAATTTTCCAAACAAAAAATGTTATGATTTACATAAAAAAGGGACAGCTTGTAAATACTTTCATAAATGCAAAGGTGAATGTAAACAAATATATGATACAAGAAAAGAGCAACATATTTGTGGACACGAATATTGTCCAAATTGTAAATTATATTGTGATATAAGAAATCATATTTGTTATATTACAAAGAAAAAACCAAAAGATATAATAGAAGAAGAAAAAATAGGATTTTTTGATTTTGAAGCATATAATGAAAGAAAGCACGAAGTCAATTTAAGTGTTACACAATATTCAAATGGTGAATCATTTATTCATTACAACATTGAAGAAGCTTGCAAATTTCTTTTTTCTAATCAACACAAAGACTTTACTTTTATTGCACACAATGGAAGTAAATATGATTATGTATTGATTGTTGAATACATAATGACAACAATGAATGAAATTCCGGAAATTGTGCAAAATGGTGGCAAAATAATGTATTTGAAATATCAAAATGTTACATTAATGGACAGCTATTTACATTTAACAAATCCTCTTAGCAAATTTTCAAAAATATTTTCTTTGAAAGGAGAGAAAAAAGGGTATTTTCCACACAAATTTAATACACCTGAAAATAAAGAATATATAGGTCCTTTGCCCAACAAAAAACATTATGGTTTTAACCAAATGAAAAATGAAGCCCGAAAAGAATTTTTAGATTGGTATTCTTTAATGATTCAAAATAAATATGTCTTCGATATGAAGAATGAAATTTTAGAATATTGTCAAAGTGATGTAACAATATTAAGAAAAGGCTGGATGAAATATAGAGAAATGATTTTGGAAATAACAAATGATGAAATTGATCCTACAAGTTATTTGACTATTGCATCTTTAACTCAAACAATTCATAGGTATATACATATGCCTGAAAAATCAATAGGAATATTGAGTACTATTACCAAAGGCAAACAACAATCAAAAATAGGAGACAAATGGTTGGAGTATATAAGGCATACAAATAAAATAGAAAATCTAATAAAAGAATACAAAATTCCTAATTTTTATTTTGGGAATAATGCAAGACATAAATATGTAGACGCTTATGACCCTGCAACAAATACAATTTATGAATTTTTAGGAGATTATTGGCACGGAAATCCTAAAGTGTACAAAAACAAAATGTTTAGAAAAAATTACAACTTCAATAAAACATTTTTTCAATTAAATGAAGAAACAAATAAAAGGCTAGAAAAATTAAAAGAATTAGGATACAATGTCCTATACATTTGGGAAAGTGAGTTTAATGATTTACGAAAGCACGATAAAAATGTTATTGATTTTTTAAATACATATAATGTACCAATACATTTTAGAGATGCATTATTTGGTGGTAGAACAGATCCTAAAAAATTATACCATAAATGTAAGGAAGGGGAAATAATTAGGTATGTAGATTTTACAAGTTTGTATCCTTGGGTTTTAAAATATTGTTTATTTCCATTTGGACATCCTTCAAAAATATATAATGAAATCGACTTATTAGGTATAAGAAATATAGAACAATTTTTTGGGGTTATAAAGTGTACCATTATTCCTCCAAATGATTTGGAAATGGCTGTGTTACCATTAAGGACCCGGGGACAGTCCAAGATGGAAAAGCTTACATTTCCATTGACAAAAATGACTGGAACTTGGTGCACTGAAGAAGTAAAATTAGCGTTGAAAAAAGGTTATGTGATAGAAAAAATTCATCAAGTTGTACACTGGGAAAATACATCTTATAAAATATTTGAAAGTTTTATTAATACTTTTTTAAAAATAAAACAAGAGGCAAATGATTATCCTGAGTGGGTACAAAATGACGAAGATAAAAATTTGTATATAAAAAAATATTTTGAGAAAGAAGGAATATCGTTAGACAAAGAAAATATATATAAAAATGAAGGAATGAGAACTATAGCCAAACTTTTTCTTAATAATTTATGGGGAAGATATTGCTTGAAACCTAACAAAAGACAAAATAAATATTGCAACAATGCTGAGATATACGACATTTTATCAGATTCTAGAAATGATAATGTTGTTATTCAACCTATTCCACAAGTAAATGATGATGTGAAATATCACATAGGATTTAATATATTAGATGAATATGCTGAAACAAATTTTAGTGTGAATGAAGTTATTGGTGTTTTTACTACCGCTTATGCAAGAATTAAATTGTACAATTTAATGGATGATGTAGGATTTGAAAATGTATTATATCACGATACGGACTCGGTGATTTATATTGAAAACAAAACAAATACACATATTTACAAAGAACAATTAGGAGACTTTTTAGGCGAATTAACTGATGAATTAGGTAATAAAAAATGCATTGAGTATGTAGCCACAGCACCTAAATCATATTCATTATTATTTGATGATAAAACAACAATGACTAAAGTAAAAGGTTTTTCATTAAACTTTCAAAATTCACAAAGCTTGAATCATAATGAAATGAAAAATATGATTTTAAATGATAAAGACAAAGTAATACAAATAAATTATGATGTTTTGAGAAAGCCTAAAAAAACATCACTTATCAATAAACAATATGCAGCTCTTGGAATTGAAACAACAAATGAAACAAAAACATTTTCATTGAATTACGATAAAGGATTTATTCAGTGGGAAACATATAATATATTACCTTGGGGACACAAAGATATTGTTAATGACAATAAATAAGTATTATTATATTAAACAATGAGTAAATCAATTTCTGAAAAAGAAATACAAAAGTTTTATTTAGATCCTGAAATAGGATTGAGTGGTGTATCATCATTTACAACTAAATTAAAATCTCGTGGGTATAAAGTTACCGAAAAGCAAGTCAAAGAAGCTATTGAAGCCACCGAGCTTAATCAAACATTTTCCCAAAAAAAGAAATTGAATAGAAAAGAATTGTTTCCTATTTATGGTAAAGACCCTAATAAAAATTATATTCAAGCTGATTTAGCATTTAAACCAAATGTTAAAAGACAAAATAAAGGATTTTCTGTAATTTTAACGGCTATTAATGTAAACACAAGAACGGCTTATGCATATGCACTCAAATCAAAAACGGTCAAAGATAAAAATAATAAAAACATTGAAAGTGCTGAGGGAATTATACCGGTTTTTAAAAAATTAATAAAAGATTCAAAAATGAATGTATTGACAACTGATAATGGATCAGAATTTACAAACAAAGCTATGAAAAAGTTATTAAAAGACAATGATATTGAACACTATTTAAATGAGCCTGATGACCATTCAACTATGGGTATGATTGAAAGATTCAATAAAACATTGAAAATAAAATTAGAAGCGAATTCTGCAAGTAAAGATAGCGTAAATTGGGTTGATTATTTAGACTCTATTGTTAAAAATTATAATAGCACACAAAATGTTGGAAATATTAATAGGTCCGCGCCTGATAATATGTCATATACAAAAATAATTAGAAATATTTTATTAAAAAGAAATAAATTGACCGAACTTCTTGAAAAAGTAGGTATAAAACCTGGAGATAAAGTAAGAATTAAAATAAAAACTAAAACATTTGATAAAGAGTCTCAAAAATGGTCTACAAAAATATATAAAGTAAAATCAATAAAAGGATTAAGTTATGTTATTGAGGATGGTAATGAGACTTTAGCTAGACGATATAAACCAAGAGAATTATTAGAAGTCAAAGGAAATGCTTCTAACAAAAAGACTAATGAGCCCACGGTAAAAGAATTAGTAGTTAAACAAAATAAAAAAGAAAAAACTTTGAAAAAAGAAGGAGTTTCATCTTCCAATAGAATTTCTAAAAGAACACGAAGTCAAAATAAAAATAATAAAGATAATGAAACGGAAATTGATTTACGATAATTTTTTTAAATTAGATTATATATATATAATTATGGTAAGAGCAAATCAAACACAAGCTCAACGAAGACTTAATAATAGAATTTATTGTGGGTACAAGGACCCTGCACCATCAGGTCGTCCGCTTGGAAATCAAATTCAATGCAAAGCTAGTGGTCAATTAAGACGTTTTGGAAGGATTTTAAGAGCACCTCATCCAGCCGATAGGCAACAAAATAGACGAAGACGATAATTTTATATAATATATATAATATATATAATATGAGAAAGATTTTGACTGATGATATTGTTAGACAATATTGTTTAAATGAATCAGGGTTTAAAAATGCTGCATCAAATAAATCAATTTTTAAAGGGTATTCTAATTTAGCATCAAAAAATTATTCAATGACTGCACCTTCTCAGAATTCTGTGGACTTTTATAATTCAATTTCACAAACTTCATTTATAAATCCATCTGATTTGATTCAAAATTTAAAACGAAATGATGTTAATGTTTTTGTCCCGGAAAATTATACGAGAGCGGACAATTTACAAAGGTTTGCAGATTTAAGTGAATCTGATGTAGAAACTCCAATAAGAACTCCTATATCACCTGAATCTGAATTTGAAGAAGAAGAAGATTTTTTGAATGAATTAGAAACTAGTCAGTTAAATTTTAGATTAAACAGTTTACAAAAAGATATACGAATTTCACCATCACCATTAAATACTCCAGAAAATCAAGGCGAGTCAGGTAGTTCTAGAAGAACCGTTGTCAATCCTGTATTTCAACAAGCTTTATTCAATGCAGCTATGAAAAATCAAGAAGACGATAATGATACGAGTGGTGTTCAATATATGGGTTTGGAACTGAGTCCTATTCAAACAAGAGGACAACGTGCAAATAAAGGTAAACAATTATAAATAATAATATATCATATTATATAAATGACGCGAGCTGAATGGAATGAAACATTAAAGAAATGTGCAAAAGAATATCATTCTAAAAAAGGTACACAGCCTAGAAAAAGATATTCAAAGAAATCTAGCAAAAATAGATCTATGAAACAAAGTCCTCAGCCTCAAGTAGTTTCAAAACCTATTGTAAATCGTCCAATAAATCAAAGAGGTGCTCGCTTTCCTTTTGGTCTTGTAATATAAATTTGTGTATTCATAAAAAAGACTCTTTTATTTTCAAAAGACTTTTTTATAATGAGCGAGTAAATGCTTGTATATACTTTAATAATATATTTTTACTTATTGTAAATTTATTGTACATTTCTTAAAAGACTCTTTTATTTTCAAAAGACTTTTTTATAATAAGTGAATGTATATTAGAAATTGTTATTTTTTGTAACGAAAATTTTCCACTTAAAGAGTAAGACGTCAAAAGGTAGAACAAGTCACAATGACTACACCACTAATGAAAGAAATTCAAGATATTTGTGAAAATCTTTCTTCCAACAATTCTTTGAATATTATTCCTAAATTTCATATAAGAATTCCTAAATATGATCATAGTAATTTCAAAAAGGAGTTTGCTACTAAAGGACCGAAAAGTTGCTCATTTTGCTATAAAGCTTTGGGGAAAATGCAAGCTTGTAGTGGTTGTCGATTACATTATTATTGTTCAAAAGAATGTCAAAAAAAAAGATTGGAAGCAACATAAAAATATATGCAATTTGCTCAAGAAAGAATCTTTTAAAGAATCTTTTAAAAAATCAATTACCAAAAAAGTTATGTTTGCTTTAGAAGTACATAAAAAAATATATGATAATTCACAAATAGAAGATCAAGAAATTTGGTACTTGGAAAGTATAGAAGATGATGCATATATATTTTCATCAAGCACTAGAGAAGAGTTTTTTGAATACGTAAATTTTTTAAAAATGGATGTTGAGTATCACAAACAAAAATTAGATGAGGGGTTTCAAGTTTATTATAATATGCATAATATTGGAATATTTTTGAATAAAACTTCCATACAATAACTTAAGAACAATTTATAATATATAAGTAATAATATACATCTTTTATTTAAGAACTTATTTAAATTTATTTTAGAACTTATTTAAATCTTATTTTGTTACACATTTATTTACGTAATTTATTTATCATTTATTACGTAATTATTTATTGTATATTTATTGTATATTTACTTGTCATTTTCTTGTCATTTTCTTGTCATTTTCTTGTCATTTACTTGTCATTTTTTGTCATTTTCCCTTGTCA
>LGRX02029896.1:0-17593 GCA_001247695.2 Cymbomonas tetramitiformis
AAATTGCGCCAAAAGCCAACGTGAATAGCAACTTTCGGAATTTAAGCACTAAAACGAATAAAGATATAGCACCAATAACTTGCAGATAAAACTCGTAATTCCGCTCTAATATTTCTGTGAAATAACTTTGAAATAATCTGAAAAAAAACAGGCTGCATACAGTAGACTACCCTTACGCGTTTGTTAGGGCGTAAAAGGATTTGACCCTTGTCTTAAAGCCTGTTGCTTGCATCTGGTACGGGGGTCGGTTGAGGTACGAGGTATCGATATCGAGCGCGCGGACTGTCATCATTAATCTGAACCGCAAAAAGTTGAATATCTGACGGTTTATTTAAGAACCAGTTCTCGATTTTAGAAAGTTGTTCTCGATTTTAGAAAAGTAGTTCTCGATCTAAGACATATCATTCTCGATCTGAGACATTTCATTCTCGATTTAAGACATTTCATTCTCGATTTAAGACATTTCATTCTCGATCTAAGATATTTCATTCTCGATATCTGAAAGTTGATTCTCGATGTAAGAGAACCCACAGTTCCTTACTGACTATCTCTGCTACCTACCCGCTCACCACCTACTGTTTATGTGATATGGATTCTCTCGCAATGGACGCTGAAGAAATCTTTGCCCCTTATCACGAGTTGGCCGAAAAACAAGAAAATGAGGAAAGACTCGAAGACCGTATTGAGCAAGTGGAAGAAAGAATTGGGGAAGAGCCTGACTGGAAAGGGTCAGGTACAAATAGAGTTCACTTAGGCTTTATGATGAAACCCACTGTTGCTGGTGGACAATGGCAGCTGTCCTTAAAGCACAAAGTAAAAGGTCGAGAAATTGTTGTTGATGGGCCTGTCTTGGAAGTTTTCAAGAAGGAGAAAGATAATACGCGTAACATAACAGAGGATGGGGACTTAGTTCACAAGTTTCTTTTAAAGTGTGCGCCATCAGCCAAAGCTGAATGGCGTTCCTCTATTATTCGCCACACAGCCTCTTTTGAAATTGGAGAGAAGATGGCGAAAAAAGCCGCTGCTGACGAACAAAACCGTTTAGCTGTCGTTAACACCTTATCACACGAGGAAAAGATGGCCGGCATGACCAAGAAGCAGCGCAAGGCATACGAGGCAGCACTGGCTGCTGAAGACAGCGACAGCGAAGACGAACAGGTTGAAAATCCGGCAAAGGATAAACCTCCTATGGTGAAGCGAATTGCAGACGCTGTCGTAGACATCGCAACCAAAGTCTCAGAGGCGAATAAGACCCCAAAATTGGGCTAAGTGAAAAGCAATACGACTACTGAATAGCAATAATAGCTAATAGAGTAAACAAATAGAATACTATGTATACAATATTCTTTTATTATAACAAGTGTATTCGCAATTGTCTTTTCGCATCTTGCACTATTTCCAAGGTTCACGTGGGGGCACTATTTCGTGCACCATCCCACGCTCTAGCTTTCCCTTTAGGTACCCCGCGCATGCAACACAAACTATCATATTCTTGTCGTTGAAGTTCGGGATGCTGAATACTTTGGTGAAACCTTGAGTGTTGTTGGAGTTGTATGAAGCACAAGTCGAGCATAACATCCGAGCACACTCCCAACAATGGCCCACTTCCAATGCCAAGTTGTATGGTGACATATGCTCACAATACGTCTGAGCAAACCTTTCCAATGCTTCGTTATCTAATTGTTCTTCATTTAATTGTTCTACTTCGGCTAAAGTGATAGTTACTTCCTTTGTTTCCATTAGGTGGTAGGTGTTTGAAAAAGTTTGAGAATAAGTTTGGGTTTGGGTTTGGGTTTAGAGTTCATATAGTCAGTCAGACAATTCGAAGTACAGCAAGTACTCCTATAAAATTCTTTTGTATTTGAAAAGAGTTTTTCTTTTATTTTATCATATCTACCATAATAACTTGTCGGCATAGAATCCATTAGAGCCTTTCACAAGTCTATCTTTATTATGTCTTAGTTTGTAAAGTTTTCTCCTATTTTGTGCGTACTCAATACCTTTTGATTTAATGTAAGAAGGATAGTCTAACATTCCACACGCACCAATACTAGCTAGTTTCTTACCGGACTTCTTATCAAAGACATCCAATTTCTTGTTTTTATTAGTTGAAACTTTCACAAAAACATTCAATTTTTTTGCGTTCTTTCTTGTGTGTTTACTTATTGTGTAATTACAAGCCATTTTGTTTACAATAAGGATGAAAATATTAGAGCTCTTTTGCGGGACAAAATCCTTTTCCAAAGAAATGCAAAAAATGTACGCACATTGTGAAATTACGACTTTCTATATTCTTCATAAATATGATCCTACAATAAACGGAGATATTCTTCAATGGAATTACAAAGAAACATATTTACCAAATGAATTTGATATAATATGGGCTAGTCCGCCTTGTACCGAATATTCTAAAGCACACCGGCGCAAACCACGAAATCTCATTTTGGCCGACAACATAGTAAAAAGAACTATTGAAATCATAAATTACTTTGAACCGAAATATTGGTTTATTGAAAACCCGGCCGACGGTGGTTTGTTACAACATAGAGACTTTATGATTCTATTATGTATGTATAAGCACACTTGTTGTTATTGTAGATATGGTTTTCCATATAGAAAAATGACTAATATTTGGACAAATATGAACGGTTTAAATTTGAAAATATGTAATAAATTAACGCCTTGTGATAGTAAACAAAAGTATGGTAAGCATTTATATACCGCCCAACGTACACAATCATCAAATTCCAAAGATAATATAGGTGTAAATGATGCTTATGTAATACCACCACAATTATTACAAGAATTTATTCAAGATTTACATTGTAGGGACAATAAATTCATTGAAATTCCTATGAAAAGCTGATGGATGATTTTGTTTCTTATGTAAATCAATAAACAAAAAGTCGTGTGGGTTTTGAATTGACTTCTTATATACATCATCAAATACTTCTTTTGATATTTCACCCGCACATTCTTCGGAAATACAATCAATTTCTTTCATATTTTTGTTACGAAATACCAACATATGTGTTAAATTTCCACGAATAGCTTTCAATAGGCCACCGCTATTTGAGGTGTATGATTGTGTAGCAAACAAAAGAGTTGTGCCTAATGCACCGTCGTTAAGTTTTCCTAAATGTCTATGTTTAATTACTAAGTTACTTAATTTGGATGAAGGTTTCATTAAATCTGTCCCTTGGACATCATCAAAGAATACAACAATTATAGGCTTTTTACCATTGTATTTGTGTTGTGGAGGTTCAAAATCAGAGTCCGAAAATTCAAGTAATAAATCAACCGGAATATCATATATATTAATATCTTTTCTTTTCAACAACGACATTAATTTCTTATATTTTTTCAATTTTTCGTGATATTCTTCATAGTCGGTGGCTTCTTCATTTAATATATTTTCAATCTTTTCGGGAACATCTTTTGTTGGCTCTAAAACATCAATATCGTCATCTAATGGAAGATCTTTGAAATAATGTTTATTGTTATGATATGTTGGAGACACCAAAATTAATCTATCTAAAGCATTATTATTTTTCATCAATCTTAATAAATTACTTAAAGCGGTAGTCTTTCCAACACCTCTTTTTGAAATCGCCAAAAAAATTCCAGGTAACTGAACAAAATCAGGTTCGGTGTTTATATTAAATGCTGAATTTTTCGGTATTTGAATTCCATATTTTTTGTCATTTATTTTTTGAAAAGACATCAATAAATTCAAAAGTTTCCTTATAATAGATATTAAAATTCTGGAAATAAAGATTTATATGTTTTATGAAATTGTTTATCGTTATCTAAAACATCATTATAAGTTGGAGGTTGTGAATTTTCATTTTTTCATAATTTTTTCCATTTTTGATTTTTGATTTTTTGGATCTTTTTATTATAACTTCAGGTTCACTATCACTAGATTCACTAGAATCACTTTCAACAACAATAACTTCCTTTTTTTTCTTTGATTTTTTAAAAGATTCTTTTACACGGCTAACAATGTTTTCATTGTTGCTACGTTCAGGAATTTCTTTTTCAATAGATTTATGAATAATTTTAGGTTTAATTGTTTGTTGAATTTTTTCTTGAGCTTCTTGTAATTCTTTTTTATTTTCTAATTCTTTTGCAAGTTTAATATCTTTTTTAGCATCAGCATTCTTTTTTCTAGTGTCCATAGCTTTTTGTCTAGCTATTTTTAGTCTCTCTAAAGTAGCTTCGTCCGTAATTTTTTCACCTTTTTTAAATCCCATATTACAATATATAAGAAAATAATTTTCTAATAATTTCTAATCTTTTCTAAAAACAATTTAAATTTTTAAAAAGAGTTTTTCAATGTTTTAATCAAATATATTTTTTATTATTTTTTATTTCCTATATAATTTCTATAATATTTTTATAAATAATTTCTAATCTTTTATAAAAACAATTACAATTTTTAAAAAGAGTTTTTTAAATGTTTAAATCAAATATATTTTTTTATTATTTTTTAATTCCTATATAATTTTATATGATTTTTATATGATTTTTATAAATATTTTCCTAATCTTTTATAAAAACAATTACAATTTTAAAAAAAGAGTTTTTAAATGTTATAATCAAATATATTTTATTATTATTTTTTTATTCCTATATAATTTTATATGATTTTTATATGATTTTTATAAATATTTTCTAATCTTTTATAAAAACAATTATAATTTTTAAAAAGAGTTTTTTAAATGTTATAATCAAATATATTTTTTATTATTTTTTAATTTCTATAAAATTTCTATATTATTTTTGTAAATAATTTTTACTCCTTTTCTAAAAAACATATTTATATTTTAAAAAGAGTTTTCAAATGCTATATCAAAATACTTTTTATTTATTTCAATTCCTATATAATTCCTATTCAAATTTTTTGAAACAATTCCTGAAGTGCCGATACCACAACAAGGATCAATGACTAAATCATTTTCATTAGAATATGTTTTTATTAACCATTCAAATAAATTATATGGTTTTGCACAAGGATGTTTGCTTTTATAATTTCCATTAGAAAACTTTATTACACTTCTAGGAAATCTTTTACCATCTAAACATATAGTAGGTGTCCTATCCGTATAATGAGTATATAATTCTGTTCTAGGTCCTTGCCCTTGTCTAATATAGGGTTTATTACCTTCAATTTTTATTGGATTATAAGTTGGTAAACGTTTATAAAATACATATATCATTTCGTGTGATCTTAAAGGCATTTGATTAGCGTGGTAAAATCCTAAAGCCATAGTTTTTTCATAGACTAAATCGTATCTAAACCATTTTTTATTGCTTTCAATGATATTATATCCATATTTTGTTGTTGTTGTAAATATATAAACACATTTCTTTTTGCCTATTCTTTTTAAATGTATCCACAATTGATCCAAATCAATAACATCTTTATCCCAAGAACAATTAGTCTGATTATACGGCAAATCACATATAAATAAATCTGCCGAATTACTTTTAATTGTTGGTAAAATTGTAAAGCAATCATTATTATATATTTCATACATATTTTTACTTTTATTTTTTTGTGAGTTTCAAAACAATTTAAAAAATAGGTTATACTTTATATCAATGGAAAACATTAGTGAATCATATCCAAAGTATACTAAAGTTACATCAAAGAATGGAAAAGTTTATTATAAAAAACCCCTAGACACAAATAGAAGAGACAAAAATAAATATTATGAAAATCATAAAATAAAGTTACAAAAACAAATGACTATACAAAGAATTATAGAAAATAAAAATGTATCTATGATCACTTTGAAAAAACATAATATAGACAAAATTGAAATAATAAACATTTTTTCTAATAAAATTAAAGAGTCTCCTGAAAATTTTGACAAACTTCTTGATATTCAAAACAAATTCATTGAAAAATTAAAAGTAACAAATATTACTTAAAGATTACGTTACATTATAAGTATAATAAAAATATTCTATAATAATATGTCACCTAAAAAGAATAAAGATGAAAAAGATAAAGGCAAAGCACCTATGTCACAATAAAAAAAAACAAATTTGAAAAAGATAAAGAATTATAGGGCCGGAAATTTTAAGGCATCAAGTTCTAGACAATTGACTCAAGAACAATGGAATAAAATAACAAAATTTGAAAAAGAAAAAATTAATGATGATTTTACCAAAAAAGATAAAAGGGAAACATTACAAGATTTAATTGAAAAATATGAAAATGATAATGACAAAAAGAAAAATAAACCCGAATTGATTTCTAGGCAAGAATATGAAGAACAATTTACAAATAAAAATGTGACAAAAGAATTTGTTGATAAAGGTGGAAATTCCGGAATAAGTATGAAAATAAATTTCAATCGTTTTTTGGGAAAGCCTTTAGAATATTGGATGAAATTAATGAACAAAAAAACTAATCAAAATTCTGAAGATGTTAAACACTTTCAATTTGGAATATCATTTCAAAATGGAGAATCTGATTTTATTAGTGCAAAAAATGAAACTGATTTTTATGAAAAATTAGATGGAATGATTCAAAGCGGAGATGATAGAGGTCGTGCAAATTCAATTACAATTTCTTTATTAAATTTCAAAAAATTAAATGGAAAAGGTGCTCCTTTACCTATGCCAAAAACGGTACAAGAATTAAAATCCAAAAAAAGTGTGATTACCATTCAAGATGAACAATGTTTTGCTAAATCTTGCCTTGTAATGTATTATAAAGAAAATGCATCTTATAATGTGTACAATCACATTTGTAAAAATACACGAAATAGATTAACAAAAGAAGCCATAGAATTAATGAAAGAATTAGAATTTAATCCTGAAAACGGTATAGGATTTGATGACATTAATTTATTTGAGGAAAAGTTTGATAGAAATATAATTATTCACGGAATGACTGATTTAGGTTGTACAATAATGTACCCACCTTCAAAAGAAGGGTTACCAAAAAGGGCTGAATGGAATTTTGTTTATTATCATCTTAACTCAAGTTTTGGTCACTTTGAACCAATTACAAAAATTGAGGCATTTTATGGACAAATACACAAATCAAGATGTAATAAATGTCGTAGTAAATTATGTTTAAAAACAAAACAATATATTGATTGGAAACAAGCTATATATTGTCAAGAATGTAATATAAATTTTCCAAACAAAAAATGTTATGATTTACATAAAAAAGGGACAGCTTGTAAATACTTTCATAAATGCAAAGGTGAATGTAAACAAATATATGATACAAGAAAAGAGCAACATATTTGTGGACACGAATATTGTCCAAATTGTAAATTATATTGTGATATAAGAAATCATATTTGTTATATTACAAAGAAAAAACCAAAAGATATAATAGAAGAAGAAAAAATAGGATTTTTTGATTTTGAAGCATATAATGAAAGAAAGCACGAAGTCAATTTAAGTGTTACACAATATTCAAATGGTGAATCATTTATTCATTACAACATTGAAGAAGCTTGCAAATTTCTTTTTTCTAATCAACACAAAGACTTTACTTTTATTGCACACAATGGAAGTAAATATGATTATGTATTGATTGTTGAATACATAATGACAACAATGAATGAAATTCCGGAAATTGTGCAAAATGGTGGCAAAATAATGTATTTGAAATATCAAAATGTTACATTAATGGACAGCTATTTACATTTAACAAATCCTCTTAGCAAATTTTCAAAAATATTTTCTTTGAAAGGAGAAAAAAAAGGGTATTTTCCACACAAATTTAATACACCTGAAAATAAAGAATATATAGGTCCTTTGCCCAACAAAAAACATTATGGTTTTAACCAAATGAAAAATGAAGCCCGAAAAGAATTTTTAGATTGGTATTCTTTAATGATTCAAAATAAATATGTCTTCGATATGAAGAATGAAATTTTAGAATATTGTCAAAGTGATGTAACAATATTAAGAAAAGGCTGGATGAAATATAGAGAAATGATTTTGGAAATAACAAATGATGAAATTGATCCTACAAGTTATTTGACTATTGCATCTTTAACTCAAACAATTCATAGGTATATACATATGCCTGAAAAATCAATAGGAATATTGAGTACTATTACCAAAGGCAAACAACAATAAAAAATAGGAGACAAATGGTTGGAGTATATAAGGCATACAAATAAAATAGAAAATCTAATAAAAGAATACAAAATTCCTAATTTTTATTTTGGGAATAATGCAAGACATAAATATGTAGACGCTTATGACCCTGCAACAAATACAATTTATGAATTTTTAGGAGATTATTGGCACGGAAATCCTAAAGTGTACAAAAACAAAATGTTTAGAAAAAATTACAACTTCAATAAAACATTTTTTCAATTAAATGAAGAAACAAATAAAAGGCTAGAAAAATTAAAAGAATTAGGATACAATGTCCTATACATTTGGGAAAGTGAGTTTAATGATTTACGAAAGCACGATAAAAATGTTATTGATTTTTTAAATACATATAATGTACCAATACATTTTAGAGATGCATTATTTGGTGGTAGAACAGATCCTAAAAAATTATACCATAAATGTAAGGAAGGGGAAATAATTAGGTATGTAGATTTTACAAGTTTGTATCCTTGGGTTTTAAAATATTGTTTATTTCCATTTGGACATCCTTCAAAAATATATAATGAAATCGACTTATTAGGTATAAGAAATATAGAACAATTTTTTGGGGTTATAAAGTGTACCATTATTCCTCCAAATGATTTGGAAATGGCTGTGTTACCATTAAGGACCCGGGGACAGTCCAAGATGGAAAAGCTTACATTTCCATTGACAAAAATGACTGGAACTTGGTGCACTGAAGAAGTAAAATTAGCGTTGAAAAAAGGTTATGTGATAGAAAAAATTCATCAAGTTGTACACTGGGAAAATACATCTTATAAAATATTTGAAAGTTTTATTAATACTTTTTTAAAAATAAAACAAGAGGCAAATGATTATCCTGAGTGGGTACAAAATGACGAAGATAAAAATTTGTATATAAAAAAATATTTTGAGAAAGAAGGAATATCGTTAGACAAAGAAAATATATATAAAAATGAAGGAATGAGAACTATAGCCAAACTTTTTCTTAATAATTTATGGGGAAGATATTGCTTGAAACCTAACAAAAGACAAAATAAATATTGCAACAATGCTGAGATATACGACATTTTATCAGATTCTAGAAATGATAATGTTGTTATTCAACCTATTCCACAAGTAAATGATGATGTGAAATATCACATAGGATTTAATATATTAGATGAATATGCTGAAACAAATTTTAGTGTGAATGAAGTTATTGGTGTTTTTACTACCGCTTATGCAAGAATTAAATTGTACAATTTAATGGATGATGTAGGATTTGAAAATGTATTATATCACGATACGGACTCGGTGATTTATATTGAAAACAAAACAAATACACATATTTACAAAGAACAATTAGGAGACTTTTTAGGCGAATTAACTGATGAATTAGGTAATAAAAAATGCATTGAGTATGTAGCCACAGCACCTAAATCATATTCATTATTATTTGATGATAAAACAACAATGACTAAAGTAAAAGGTTTTTCATTAAACTTTCAAAATTCACAAAGCTTGAATCATAATGAAATGAAAAATATGATTTTAAATGATAAAGACAAAGTAATACAAATAAATTATGATGTTTTGAGAAAGCCTAAAAAAACATCACTTATCAATAAACAATATGCAGCTCTTGGAATTGAAACAACAAATGAAACAAAAACATTTTCATTGAATTACGATAAAGGATTTATTCAGTGGGAAACATATAATATATTACCTTGGGGACACAAAGATATTGTTAATGACAATAAATAAGTATTATTATATTAAACAATGAGTAAATCAATTTCTGAAAAAGAAATACAAATGTTTTATTTAGATCCTGAAATAGGATTGAGTGGTGTATCATCATTTACAACTAAATTAAAATCTCGTGGGTATAAAGTTACCGAAAAGCAAGTCAAAGAAGCTATTGAAGCCACTGAGCTTAATCAAACATTTTCCCAAAAAAAGAAATTGAATAGAAAAGAATTGTTTCCTATTTATGGTAAAGACCCTAATAAAAATTATATTCAAGCTGATTTAGCATTTAAACCAAATGTTAAAAGACAAAATAAAGGATTTTCTGTAATTTTAACGGCTATTAATGTAAACACAAGAACGGCTTATGCATATGCACTCAAATCAAAAACGGTCAAAGATAAAAATAATAAAAACATTGAAAGTGCTGAGGGAATTATACCGGTTTTTAAAAAATTAATAAAAGATTCAAAAATGAATGTATTGACAACTGATAATGGATCAGAATTTACAAACAAAGCTATGAAAAAGTTATTAAAAGACAATGATATTGAACACTATTTAAATGAGCCTGATGACCATTCAACTATGGGTATGATTGAAAGATTCAATAAAACATTGAAAATAAAATTAGAAGCGAATTCTGCAAGTAAAGATAGCGTAAATTGGGTTGATTATTTAGACTCTATTGTTAAAAATTATAATAGCACACAAAATGTTGGAAATATTAATAGGTCCGCGCCTGATAATATGTCATATACAAAAATAATTAGAAATATTTTATTAAAAAGAAATAAATTGACCGAACTTCTTGAAAAAGTAGGTATAAAACCTGGAGATAAAGTAAGAATTAAAATAAAAACTAAAACATTTGATAAAGAGTCTCAAAAATGGTCTACAAAAATATATAAAGTAAAATCAATAAAAGGATTAAGTTATGTTATTGAGGATGGTAATGAGACTTTAGCTAGACGATATAAACCAAGAGAATTATTAGAAGTCAAAGGAAATGCTTCTAACAAAAAGACTAATGAGCCCACGGTAAAAGAATTAGTAGTTAAACAAAATAAAAAAGAAAAAACTTTGAAAAAAGAAGGAGTTTCATCTTCCAATAGAATTTCTAAAAGAACACGAAGTCAAAATAAAAATAATAAAGATAATGAAACGGAAATTGATTTACGATAATTTTTTTAAATTAGATTATATATATATATATAATTATGGTAAGAGCAAATCAAACACAAGCTCAACGAAGACTTAATAATAGAATTTATTGTGGGTACAAGGACCCTGCACCATCAGGTCGTCCGCTTGGAAATCAAATTCAATGCAAAGCTAGTGGTCAATTAAGACGTTTTGGAAGGATTTTAAGAGCACCTCATCCAGCCGATAGGCAACAAAATAGACGAAGACGATAATTTTATATAATATATATAATATATATAATATGAGAAAGATTTTGACTGATGATATTGTTAGACAATATTGTTTAAATGAATCAGGGTTTAAAAATGCTGCATCAAATAAATCAATTTTTAAAGGGTATTCTAATTTAGCATCAAAAAATTATTCAATGACTGCACCTTCTCAGAATTCTGTGGACTTTTATAATTCAATTTCACAAACTTCATTTATAAATCCATCTGATTTGATTCAAAATTTAAAACGAAATGATGTTAATGTTTTTGTCCCGGAAAATTATACGAGAGCGGACAATTTACAAAGGTTTGCAGATTTAAGTGAATCTGATGTAGAAACTCCAATAAGAACTCCTATATCACCTGAATCTGAATTTGAAGAAGAAGAAGATTTTTTGAATGAATTAGAAACTAGTCAGTTAAATTTTAGATTAAACAGTTTACAAAAAGATATACGAATTTCACCATCACCATTAAATACTCCAGAAAATCAAGGCGAGTCAGGTAGTTCTAGAAGAACCGTTGTGAATCCTGTATTTCAACAAGCTTTATTCAATGCAGCTATGAAAAATCAAGAAGACGATAATGACATTAGTGGTGTTCAATATATGGGTGTCGATGTTAGTCCTATTTCAACAAGATTACAACGTGCAAAAAATAATAAGCAGCTATGAAAAATAATATATAATAATATATAAATGACGCGAGCTGAATGGAATGAAACATTGAAAAAATGTGCAAAAGAATATCATTC
This sequence comes from Cymbomonas tetramitiformis, assembly GCA_001247695.2. Taxonomy (NCBI): domain Eukaryota; kingdom Viridiplantae; phylum Chlorophyta; class Pyramimonadophyceae; order Pyramimonadales; family Pyramimonadaceae; genus Cymbomonas; species Cymbomonas tetramitiformis. Next base: position 12,031 of record LGRX02029896.1, read on the forward strand.
TAAAAAAGGTACACAGCCTAGAAAAAGATATTCAAAGAAATCTAGCAAAAATAGATCTATGAAACAAAGTCCTCAGCCTCAAGTAGTTTCAAAACCTATTGTAACTCGTCCGATAAATCAAAGAGGTGCTCGCTTTCCTTTTGGTCTTGTAATATAAATTTGTGTATTCATAAAAAAGACTCTTTTATTTTCAAAAGACTTTTTTATAATGAGCGAGTAAATGCTTGTATATACTTTAATAATATATTTTTACTTATTGTAAATTTATTGTACATTTCTTAAAAGACTCTTTTATTTTCAAAAGACTTTTTTATAATAAGTGAATGTATATTAGAAATTGTTATTTTTTGTAACGAAAATTTTCCACTTAAAGAGTAAGACGTCAAAAGGTAGAACAAGTCACAATGACTACACCACTAATGAAAGAAATTCAAGATATTTGTGAAAATCTTTCTTCCGACAATTCTTTGCAAATAACTCCTAAATTTCAAATTAGAATTCCTAAATATGATCATAGTATTTTCAAAGAGGTGTTTCCTACTAAAAGACCGAAAGCTTGTGGATTTTGCTATAGATTTTTGGGGAAAATGCAAGATTGTAGTGGTTGTAAATTACAATCTTATTGTTCAAAAGAATGTCAAAAAAAAGATTGGAAGAACCATAAAAATATATGCAAATTTCTCAATAAAGAATCTTACAAAGAATCGATTACTAAAAAAGTTATGTTTGCTATAAGTGTACATAAAAAAATGTATAATAATTCACAAATAGGAGATCAAGAAATATGGTATTTGGAAAACATAGAAGATGATGTATATGTATTTACATCGAAAACTAGAGGAGAGCTTTTTGAATACTTAAATGTGTTAAAAATGGATGTTGAGCATCACAAACAAAAATTAGATGAGGGGTTTCAAGTATATTATAATATGCATAATATTGGAATATTTTTATTCAAAGAATTATCGGAACTTCTATAAAATAACTTAAGAACAATTTATAATATATAAGTAATAATATACATCTTTTATTTAAGAACTTATTTAAATTTATTTTAGAACTTATTTATTTCTTATTTTGTTACACATTTATTTACGTAATTTATTTATCATTTATTACGTAATTATTTATTGTATATTTATTGTATATTTCCTTGTCATTTTACTTGTCATTTTTGTCATTTTCTTGTCATTTTACTTGTCATTTTTCTTGTCATTTACTTGTCATTTTTCTTGTCATTTTCCCTTGTCATTTCCTTGTATGACTTATGACATATATGACATAGGGTTATGACATATGTCATAGGGTTTTCATAGGGTTTTTATAGTGATAAAAAAGCGTGCCCTATAGTCGGTGCCTTACTACTGGTCTTTTAACGTGAATTAACGTTTTCCAAAATGTTTTGTTGGTTTCTTTACAATGTAAATGTTGCAAAATAGCTAGAGAAATATCAAGACATTGATTATTATTGTTGTTCAATGTAATACAACTTTTCTTTTTGAATCGTTCTTCTTTATTTCTCGATTGTGGATTCGCCGAACCACCTTTAATAGCTTTAACGGTGTGGACAAAGAGAGTAATACTTTTAATAAATCCATGTTCTTTTAATTTTTCACTTTGAGCTATTTTTTCTATAGCTTTTTGTAAATTTTCAGGATGATAACCTAAATAAATGTCATCGTTTTTTATTACATAATTATCTTCAAATTGTAACTCAAATGATATCAATTGTTTGTCATCACTTGATGCTTCGGGAACAAATCTACGTAAACCTTTTATTTCAAAAAGATTAAAATCTATTGGTCCGTAGATATCTTTTCTAGTTTTAAATTTATCGATATACTCGGTGCGTTTGGTTTTTTTAATTTCTTTGATATTTTTAATATCAGTTTTTACATTATTTACAAATTTGTGAACCTTTTCATTTTTCTTTTTATTTATATTTTTTCGTGAAATTTCACGGTATTTTTTGAAAATTTTAGATTTTTCATCATATTTGTTTTTTATTTCTTTTTTCAACGATTTTTCATACTCATATTTTGTAACGCTTTCTTTTAATTTTCTTTTATTCCCTTTGTTAATAATCAAAAATGATTTAATATATTCTTGACGTTCCTTCTTACTATCATTTTTTAAATCTACATTAAGTATTTTCCATTGTGTAGGTGTTAATTTGATATTAGAAGTGTTGAGTTTGGACATGGGCGAGGCTTTTATAATATATATAGAAGATTATTTCTTTAAGTTAAACTCGGTTAGTACATTGCACTAAAAAATCACAATAATTTTGAGTATTGTGTTAGTAATTCATACTGTTTTGGTATGTCGAATGATGATTTTTTTAGAGCTTGAATCATATCATCAATAGTGATATGGTATAATTTGACGGAATTTGCTTTGATGGGCAAACCTCTTTTAATTCGTAAATTTAATATACGTTGTTTTAAAACTTTATCTTTGTTAATCTTGTAATGTTTAGCCACATCTAAATTGTTTTTTTCTGCTGATTTTTTGTAATAAGTATTTCCAAACTTTGAAATAACTTTCTCCATATATATGGGATATAATATAATAACCAAAAATATTTTTAAATTGTTTAAGTTATATAAAAATGGACATTTTAAACAATTCATGTGATTTTCAAGCATTTGTTTCAGGAATTATTCTTATTATAGGGGCTGTTTTTACGGGAATTAGATATAGTCGTTGTGAAACTATAAATTCACCTTGTATAAATTGTAAAAGGAAAATACTAGAACAAGAAGAAAATACTATTAATGTTTAGAAATTTTAATTTCTTTTTATATCTATTATATTCTAATAAAACAATGGGTTACCGCAAAGGTGAGAAAATAACAGATGAAAAAACTTTAGAAAGATTGAAAAATGCAAGATTGAAAGCTTTAGAAGTACGAAAATTAAAAGCCGAAGAAAAAAAAAATATCAAAATTGCAAAAGATCTTGAAAAACAAAAAGAAATATTAGATGCAAAAGAAGTTATTAAAAATCACCAAAAACCGGAAAAGGACGAAATTGAAATTCAACCGGAAGTAAAAAAAGAAGTTGTAAAAAATAAAAAAATAAAAAATAAAAAACCAAAAGTTATTATTGAGGAAATACATGAAAGTTCTAGTTCTAGCGAAAGCGAACCGGAAGTTATAGTTAAAAAGAAAAGAATTTCCAAAAAAAGAAATAATAAAGATATAGATAATAGCCCTCAATCACCTCAAAAAACCAATACTCATTATGATAAAGCTTATAGAAGTTTATTTCCGGAACTTTAATATTAATAGAAAACTTAAATGTTACAAACTCAAAAATTAAAAAATAAAGATTATGAAATTAAATTACCGAAAGGCGGTGCTTTCAATATAAATACGGACCCAGATTTTATTAATATGCATTCCGTTATATTGGCGGTGGCAAAACGAGGTGTAGGTAAAACTTGCAGCTTTTCTAATTTATTAAGATTGATGAAACAAAATAATGCATTAGACCGGTTAATTTTGGTTAGTCCTACTTTTCACAATAATGCACATTATTTTAATAATTTGCCATTGAACAATGAAGATATATTAGAACCTTCAATTGAAGCTCCCCAAAAAATAGAAGAAATTCTTGACACCGAAGCTCAAGAATACGAAGAATATCATGAAAAGTTGAAAAGATGGAAGAAATTAAATAAAATGTTAAAAGATAAAACAAAATCAATTCATGATATTCCAAATGAATTATTGATTGAATTTGAGGACACAATGTATAATCCACCCGAACATAAGTATAATGGTAAAAAGCCGGTGATTGTGGTTTTATTCGACGACGTACAAGGAAACGACATTATGTTGCCAAGAGCTAAATTGAATCAACTTGTAACTACTCACCGTCATAAAGGGAAACTTAAAAATGGGGCTTTGGGCGTCTCATTATTATTTGCTACACAAAATTACACGTCAAATCAAATGGGATTAAATAAAAGTATTCGAGGAAATTTAACTCATTTATTAGTTTTTGAAAATAAAAATATAAAAGAGCTAGAGAAAATTGCGGAGGAATGTAGCGGTGAGATTAATCAAGATACCTTTTTTCAAGTTTATGATAAAGCAATTCAATCAGCACATGATTTCTTATTCATTGATTTACATAAAAAGAGTACACATCCAAGTGGCTTTAGAAGGAACTTCAATGAATTTATTATCCCAAATACTTTGCAATAAATGAAAAACAATTAATTAAAAAAGTTTTGCACAATTCTAAAAAATTCTGCCAACATAGTCTTTTTCAGCGCGAAATTCTGTGTAAGATAAACTATTTCAAAAATTATTATAAAATTATTTTTTTGGAATTATTTTTAAGCGTAGAGCGAAAAAAGGCAAAATTAATTACCAAAATTTTAGAATATTAATTTCTTTTGCATGAAATTTTTATAGCAATTCATATTTGATATAAAAAAGAGTTTTGGAAAGAAAATTTTTGAAAAAAATATTTTTGCGACTTTTATGGACATTTTTCGATAAAATAGGCTATTTCCTAATATTCAGGGCTAAAAACAGACATGAAAAATAAAATTTTTCAATTTTTTGACTTCACAGTGAGATTCCTCGCAAAATTTTACGTATAATACATGTGCGGTGCTAGGGGGTGTCATATGATGTCATACATGTCATACTGTCATACTAGAGTTCCCAGGGAAAAAGGTAGCGGAATTTTAAGTTCCTTTTCGTTTCGACTGACAGCGCGCGACCGTGGCGTAGCTCGATGCTCGATGTGGTGCTAGCGAGGGTGCTCTCTAAACCGGACCTAAAGCGGTGCTACGGGTGTTTCATTTTGAATTTGCGCAATTCGATTGGTGGTCAATGTCAATGTAACCGATACAGGTCCGCTTTAGCACCGGTTTAGCGAGCAAGCAGGTATCACCTTAGCTAACACTCGCTCTTCCTTCAAACGAACCGACGCCGGAACAAATAAATATTGTCGAGTGGACATCAAATATTATCGAGTAGTCAGCAGAAATTATCGAGCAGTCATCAAATATTATCGAGTAGTCATCGAATATTATCGAGTAGTCATCGAATATTATCGAGTAGTCATCGAATATTATCAAGTAGTCATCGAATATTATCGAGCAGTCATCGAATATTATCGAATAGTCATCGAATATTATCGAGCAGTCATCGAAAATTATCGAGTAGTCATCGAATATTATCGGGTGGTCATCGAATATTATCGAGCAGTCATCGAGTATTATCGAGTAGTCATCGAATAATATCGAGTGGTCATCGAATATTATCGAGTAGTCATCGAATAATATCGAGTGGTCATGGAATATTATCGAGTAGTCATAGAATATTATCGAGCAGTCATCGAATGTTATCGAGCAGACATCGAATACAATCGAAAAGTCTGCTGGAATCTGTATAGGCAGCCCTGACTGGGAGTCCCGGTGCAGGCCCCTATGACAGACCCCTAGGACCAACACTGGACCGCTGACTGATCTATAGGTTCGTGCTGTGACACACGCTGTGTCACAGGTAGGCTAGTATCCGAGACCGTTGCGAGACCGTTC